>JAJEJO010000696.1:365957-402050 GCA_020662805.1 Glaucomys volans | reverse complement strand
GAGGTACATGTGACTTTCACAATGTTCCAGTTGTACATCAAAGATGGGCTCCAGTCTATCATTTATACAAAATGCTTCTCATTGCTATGGATGTATCTACCTCACACATGTGCACACAGCATTTCAGTAGCCTAATTACCATTCAGTCACTACATGTTTCTGTCCAATAATTAAGTTTACTTTCAATTCCTAAAATGTCTCTACAAAAGTATTATTATTCACCTTATAATAATAAAGGTCTGGAGAATTAACACCACCTAATATCATATAGCTCATGAATAGGACCATAACTGGGTTCTTAGGCCAAACAACAAATTCTGGACTCCTAAAAACTCAGGTTCAACCACATGTCCTTAATCAAATGAAAAATAAAAGTGAAAGGCAGGAGAAGAACGCTGAACTACACAGTCATACAGGGGAGACAGGAGGACCAAGTCCTCAGCACTGTCTTCAGAGGTACTAACATGAGCTTCAGGTTTAAATAGAGGGAAAATTGGGGCTGGGGGCAAGAGGTATCCATAATTGAACAGTCTCCATTCAATTGTGGTCTGCTTGATCAGGATCTCAAGTCCAGTTCTACAGACTGGCTCCAGAGAAGTCTTATTGCTTCAGAGAGCAATCTGGTTCCCATTGTGAGACGATTGCTCGCACTTAGGGGAGACAGACTTAATTCTCATCTCAGGGTAATTGCTCTTTCTTTGCGGGGAGGTCTCATCATGCGACAATCTGCCCAGGAGACCCTGCTGTTCCTGGAAGGTTTGGGACAATGATTGGAGACCTCTAGGTGCCACTCTGGGGATTCTGCAACATGACATTATAAAAGCTAGCAGTTGACAATCTGTGGAAAATAACTTCCTTATTCTTGCTGTGGTGTCTTCAGCCTTGAAAGGGGAGGATTACCAGCTGTAGATGAATAGTCCTTAAATGATTAACATGCCTATGTGTAGAGTTGAACAGGAATCTGATGCAAAGTTTAAGGTAATAAAGGAGACAATGCAAAATGAAGGTAGAGATGCCAAGCTTTTTATCCTACTTTTGGTTACCCATTAGGCATCTGCAAGCCCACGTTGCCACAGTTTTCTAGCAAAAGCAGCCTCCAAGTACCTGTTATGACAACTGTCTGTAAACAGTTGTATATTCCCACCAGTTATGAAATTTCTTATACCTGTATATCTTCAGCAAAACTTAGCATTGACACCAGACTTTAATTTTTGCAGTCTGGAAAGTCCTTACTCTTTCTTCATTTATTTAAAAGTAAGTCTTAGTTGAGTCATTTATAAAGAGTAGCAGTGATTCTTTTCCTTTTCAGCATGTCCAATGCTTAGCATATTATAGCAAGGCAAATTTTTTTCTATTATGCCAACTCCTATTTTATTCTATCCTTTCGCATATCTATCTTATTATTATTATTAATTTTTTTGCTTATTTTTCTATTCTTCCAGAAAAAGAATAGCCTGCAGAGTCTGCCTTACATATCCACAAACACTCCTGGTAGTTCTACTTCCTGTTTATAATCATTTCCTCCCCCATGGAGGGAAGAGGCTAGAGCATCACATTTATCTTTTCTCCTGTCACATGAATTCTACCAGCACAGTCTTCTCTCTCCCACACATTCAGGACATGTACATAGCAGGTGCCTCGGGACTGACAACTTCTGGGTTTTGATTTCTTAGTGCCCTAAATATTCAGTGTTACCCAGTGGGAGAAAAAGTATAGTTTGAAATCAGCAGTTCCTAAGGAGACCTAGTTAGAAGAACAGACAGAAAATCAGATATGAACTTACAATGTAATATGCTGACATTTGAGGAAAAATTTGCCCTGAATATGTATGGACACCGTGTTATGATTCCAAGAGTTGATAATACTTCTTCCTACAATACCACTGAGGATTTACCTAAAACACTTTCTCCAGTTCAGCTCAATAATGCCTGTCATCCTTTTCCTTTTTAAAAAATCTTTTTCATTTAAGCCACTTAGTAAAATACCTCATGATGTTCAACAGTGAAGGTATTAAGTTGTTCCTTATTTTACTTAGCTTTTTTTTTTTTTTTTTTTTTTTTTTTTTGCACTTCATTCCTATTCTAAAGGCTTCCTTGTAACATGCCTTAAGCAAATCAAAGGAATGTTTTGGATGCAATTTTTCACCCTCAGAAGTTCCGCGTCTTACTGTGACACTTTAAGGGTCACCTGGTGAATAGCACTGATGGTATTCTATGCATGAAAGAGTATTCACTGAACACATTCCTTTTTTTTCCTAGAAAAACATCAAAGATTTGATGCTACCAAGTATCCTGTACTCTGGGCTGTCTGAATCAGTGTGACGCTCTTATGTTCAGAAGAAATATCTGTAATTGAATAATCTGTTTATATATAGCATTGCGTAGTCTACTCACTTTCAGTTTGTCCTTCAGTTTGTAACATTTATGGAAGCTACACGAGGAAGATGACACCTCTGAATCACCACCAAGACTCTATGCCTGCTGCTCTGACCCTCAGGCTTCTGTATTTCACCCATTACCTCCTCTTCTCCCTCCTCAATAAAAGAGGTAAAAACATTCACAACTAGTGGCAATTCAATGTCTGCTAGCCATTCATAAAATCATTATGGATACCTTACATGTCTGTTATCCAGAAAAGCCAAGATGACGACAAAAACATAACGCATATCTCACCTTCAGTTTTCTTGCAGCCCAATAAGAAACAGGTGAGCAAAGCATCAAAGAGCCAGGTAAGAAATGATGAAAGACACATGCAACATGTACCAGGATCATCTCAAGATAAACAGTTATCTGCTTTCACTTAGAAAATGAGGCAAACAATATTAGGAATAACTAGAGGGGACAGGGGATGATAGACAAGATGACACAGTGTTTCCGTGGATCTAAGGATACATCACTCATACACTGAACACTTCCTACCTTCTCCCTCAGAGCTTCAGTTTTTCTATGTAGTATGCAAAGTGTCCTTTCCAAAAGGAGGATTTTCATTTATTTAACACCAGAATTAGAAGAGACACCACTGAGGAAATAGGTTTAATATTTACTATTTCCTAATTGGAGATCAAATGAGACTCAGTATTTACCAGTAGCCAGGAAAACTTGAACTGTAGAATTCCTATACTCAAAACTTGGACACAAAACTCTCCATTACAAGATGTTAAGTAAGGTAGTATTTATTTAAAGATAATTTAATACTAAAGAAACTGTTAAGAACCTCTAGAGTCCAAAAGACCTGAATTCAAATTCTAATTGAGCTGTCAAGTAACTGAGAGACATACATAGGGCTCATTTGCATTTGCTCATATAAAAAAGGGGGTGGGGATAATAAACTTATTCCATTGTACAGCAATGAAAATGGGATCCTTCATGTAAATCACTAAGAACACTGGATGGTACATAAGCTAGCCATATTTGGGAATACTTACCATTATAAACAGAAGTAGCCACTTGAGTAGAATAAAAAGAAGAGGAGAAATAACAATTTAGTGGTCTTTAGGAAGTTCAGTTTCATGTTCCAGGATTATGTGAATACATGTGCCATACTCTTTGATAAGATTCTTTTTACAACAGAAATACTTTTAGCTGTAATCATCTTTCTGCTGTCTAATATTTTTCTGCTAGGAAAAATCAACCTGAGGGAGCGGGGAAAACAAATGTCCTCCAACCACCAGAGTTAGAGGGATACTCATAGCTCAAAATCATCTGTAATCCTGATTCTGATCATTCTAAGACAGAATCCAATGTTTTCCCCAGCCATCCAACCATGCTGATCTAGCATGCCCGCTCCACAATGTGCTGGTATATCAAGGAAATGTCAAGAGATAGCACTTGCTGATTAGGGTGGGTTTAGTTATACACTGTCAGGCAGAGAACACCAGGATTCATGAGTACCTTAGAAGACCCTCCACCACTCAGGAAACTAGAAGGCACATCCCACAAGCCGCTGTGACAGGCAGTGTATCCAAAGCACACTATATACCAGTGACAGATGGGGGCTGTCACAACTGACAGCCAGCCAGCAGCCTCCAGCAAACAAGCAGGGGATGAAAGATGCGAGACTGGAAAATAAACATGTTGTCTTGGGCTTGATGGAAGCTGTGCATTTTCTGGGCAAGGCACAGTGTGTTTGCAAGCATCAGGTGGTTGGTTTGTTAACGTGTGTAAACCTTTATGTCTGGGAAAGCTCTGAGTTCCGAGGAGACGGCAAGCATCTAAGTCAATAATGCATGAATTTTGATGTCCGCACATGCCAACCTCCTCATTCTATGCAGATGTGGCTTTTATCTATTGCACATTGAACATGTGTCATGTACTGTCCTAAACATATATGAATCCCTCAGTTCTTCTAACCCCACAGTGTGATGGTTCAGTGGGGGCTCTAAAATTAGACCTATCATCTAATAGCTTGTATGATTTGAAGTAAGTGAATTCTTTTGTATAAGCCCCAGTTTTCTTATTTCTAAACTGAAGAAAGGATAGTATTGTTTTGTAGTTACTCCAAAGAAACAAGATGGCCTATTATGGTTTGAATGTCCCCAAAACTTACATTGATATTCAATCTCCACTGTGAGATATTCAGAGGGTGGAAACTTAATCTGACTATTGGTGTTGGGATGTGGGATCTTTAGAAGATGATTAAAGTTAAATGAGGCCACAAGGGTGGTGCCTAATCCATTGGGAATGTGGCTTTGTAAGGAGAAAAGACCTGATTTGGACATTAAGTTTCTCTTGCCAGGTGATACCCTGCATTGCCTTGGGGCTCTGCAGAGTCCTCAGCAGCAAGAAGAACCTCACCAGACAGGGCTACTCCATCTTGACCTCTCTAGTCTTCGGAACCATGAGCTAAATACAACTTTATTCTTTATGAACTACTCAATCTGGGGTATTCAGTTGTAAGAACAAAAAACAGACTAATACCCTCGTCCAAGATTTGTTTCAAATGTTGAAACAGAAGTTTCCCTCCCACCCCACTGAACTTCCTGTTAGCACCACAGGAAGGAACACCCAGATTTTCTTATCAGCTTGCCCAGGTGTGAGGCAGAGGGGAAGATGTCACAAGCTGTTAAAGTCAAACTTCTTAAGTGGAGTCAGACTCTTTATTACAAGTGTCTCCCCTCAGAGCTTCCCTATGACAATTCAAAAAAGTAATTCACATTTCACTTGGGATGCAACAAGTCTGTTGATGACTCTCATTACCTACATATTGATGGATGCCAAATAACCCCAAGTTAGAAGCTGAGGGTCAGAGATTATCGTGAGTCAAGTTGTGTATCTGACTACACCGGTAGCATATCTTTAATATAGGTCTTTATGTCATCAGAGGAAGCGTTCCAGGAGAAGGGACTTCAACTCAGGACAAGTGGGTCCTGGGCATTTGTGACAGAAACGAATCAGTACATTCCAGAGATACAGATTTATTTAACAAAAGGGACACACATCCAAGGGACAATGTGCCATCTCCAGAGGGAGACACAGAAAAATGCTTGTCTGGCCGTTTTTAATATTTATAGAGGGACAATAGCTAGGAATTGAACTAGAGGTACAGTCAGGAAGAGATACACAATTTCCCAGCCAGTGTTCCTACCACTTGCGCCTTGCCCTCACACCATGCTGTTTTTTGCAAGCAAGGACCCTATCCAAGGACATGGACCAAAGACATGGACCAAGGACAGGGCTGGGTTTCTCACAAGTTGCTTGCTTTGCATTTCAAAAGTGCCTGGGCATTTCCTTCATCCCAACAGTGGCTCCTGGGCACTTCTTTTTTTGAGACTCAGTATTTTTCTTTTCCTGTATCACCCCAAGTCCTGTCTCATTAGGAGTTCTAAATTCTGGGCTTTTAATAATATATAACATGAATTCACCCCAGTGCAAAGGTATTTCCCATAGCAAAGAGGAGAAAATTCTGAAAATAGTGCATATGTTTCTGCTAATACTTTGCAATGCCTCAGAGTGTAACCTTTGAATAGGCAGACCTGGCGCACAGTCTAGTACTTTCAACTAGAACTGGATGACCTAGGTTTGCCACATTTAATAACTAAAAATACACACTACCCAGTTAAACTTGAATTTCAGGTAAACCATAAGTAATTTTCAGTGCAAGTACATCTGCTATGGTCTCAGTGATATACCGTCTCCTCTGGTACTGTCTTTGGCAGATATTAACATAAATTGCCCAATCCTTCTACAGTATTGGTTTCTAATTTCTTTTACAGATAAAGATTTTACTCTTTGGGACAATTAGTGCTAACTCTTAACTTAGCTATACATTACAACTCCCAAGCACTGAAGTCCTTGTACTTCCAGCTCATTTTTTTATTGCTGGCTTGCCTGCAGAGGACACAGCACACCCATGCTCCCATGTACCAGAACAGGATTGCTTTCACCCAGCCAGTGAGTTCCACCCAAGCCTGAGGTCACTGCAGCATCTTATCACTTTAATTCTCAAAAGGCAAATGGATGTCTTACCTTTTGAGGCAAGGATGAAAAAAGGATGATTCCTCTTTTCTCTTTCAAGGGAGTAGTGTCTTACATTTTTTTTTTAACAACTTTTTTTTTAATTTATTTTTTTAATTTACTTATTGATTCATTGAACACAAATGGAGTACAGCTATTGTTTCACTGGCTGTACACAAAGTAGAGTCACACCATCTATGCGTTCATGCATGTACACAGGGCAATGGTATCTGTCACACATTCTGTTATTATTTTTATCCCCCACTCGCCCCCACCCCTCCCTTCCCTCTATGCTATCTATCCTTCCTCCATTCTTGCCACCCTTCCCCCCCGCATTATGCATCATCATTCATTTATCAGAGAGACCATTCGGATTTTGGATTTTTGGGATTGGCTGATCTCACTTAGCATAACAGTCTCCAACATCATCCATTTACCTACAAATGCCATAATTTTATTCTTCTTTATGGCTGAGTAATATTCCATTGTGTATATATACCACGGTTTCTTTATCCATTCATCTACTGAAGGGCATCTAGGTTGATTCCATAAACTAGCTATTGTGAATTGAGCAGCTATGAACATTGATGTGGCTGCATCACTGTAGCAATCTGATTTTAAGTCCTTTGGGTATAGGCCAAGGAGTGGGATAGCAGGGTCAAATGGTGGATCCATTCCAAGTTTTCTAAGGAATCTCCACACTGCTTTCCAGAGTGGCTGCACCAATTTGCACTCCCACCAGCAATGTATGAGTGTACCCTTTTCCCCACATCCTCGCCAACACCTGTTGTTGCCTGTGTTCTTAATAAAAGACATTCTAATTGGGGTAAGATGGAATCTTGAGGTGGTGTTGATTTGCATTTTTCTTATAATGAGTGATGTTGAACATTTTTTTATAAATCTGTTGATTGCTTGTAGATCTTCCTCTGTAAAGTGTCTGTTCATTTCCTTGGCCCATTTATTGATTGGGTTATTGGTGTTTGTGGTGTAAAGATTTTTGAGTACTTGGTAGATTCTGGAGATTAGTGCTCTGTCCGAAGTGTGTGTGACAAAGATTTTCTCCCACTCTGAAGGCTCTCTCTTCACATTGCTGATTGTTTCCTTTGCTGAGAAGAAGCTTTTTAGTTTCACTCTATCCCAATCATTGATTCGTGCTTTTATTTCCTGCGCTTTGGGAGTCATGTTAAGGAAATCTGGTCCTAGTCCAACATGATGAAGATTTGGACCTATTTTCTCTTCTATTAGGTGCAGAGTCTCTGGCCTGATTTCTAGGTCCTTGATCCACTTTGAGTTGAGTTTTGTACAGGGTGAGATATATGGGTTTAGTTTCATTTTGCTGCATATGGATTTCCAGTTTTCCCAGCACCATTTGTTGAAGAGGCTGTCTTTTCTCCATTGCATGTTTTTGCCTCCTTTGTCAAGTATGAGATACCTAGGGCCTTTGGCTCCAGCTTACAGTGTCCCCAGGAGAGAGCAACCACCTGCCACTGCCTGAGCCCCCAGCGAGGAGTTCAGGTCAGCCTGGGCTCTCAAGCCCAGTGTCTCCATCACTGAGCACAGTTCTGTGACACCACCCCAACTTGATCTAGTGCCCAGGCCCACACCCAGGCCTGGAGTCTACCACCTTACATTTTGCAATAACTAAAAAAGCTGTCTTGAGATAGAGAAAAATGGTGAATTAAATGCAAATGCTCATACTTTGATGGGAATATTCCCTTCTAACATAGTCTAGATGCTTAGCCTGGAGTCAAAACCCCTTTTGGAAGAAATATGCATGACTCTGGGATTCAAGCCAGCTTGGCATCAAAAATCCTTTCGTGGGGCTTTTTTTTTTCTTTTTTTCTGCTGCCAATAGCTTTGTCTCCTCCAGAGAGAAAGAGAAAGAAAGAGATAGAGGGATCCTTTCTTTAACTGCTTTCTCCTAATTAAAGAGGAAGCCTTAGTTTGCTTTTCTGGCATTTTTGGTCTTCTGAAACTAAGAGAAAAAAGGAAATGGACAAGCCTTTGAATGTATTGCCAAGTACCAAATACCTGTGAAAAGTTCTTTGTATGGTTTACAATCTAGGTGGTGGATATTAGAGTTGCTGCTTCGCTACCAGCATCTCTGCTGGAAGATGCTAATTCTTTGCAACTTGACCAAGCACACTAACTCACCAACCTAAATTTTCACGTTAATCTCTCTGCCTCCCTCATGCCTCATTCCACATCCAAATTCCCTTCCACTTCTCTGTCTAGATCCTATCAATCTTACAGAGTTGCCTGCTTTTCAAGATTCATCTCAAGGGTTGTTGTGGGATTCTCACCCAGAGAGACAGAGGTACCAGGACATTCAGCAGAAAGCAGCATTTATTACTGCCAGCACTGGCCCTGTGGATTCCTATCCAAAGGCTGAACACCAAACACCGGAGGTGTTGCCTTACATACCTTTTGTTAGTTCCTCTTTTCCTTGCCAGCTCTTTGTCTCCCATGTAAGATAATATACATTTTGATTGGATATCTGGTGCTATAGTACTGAGTTGCAACTATGTTGCAATGGATTTGTGGAATGAGCACACTGATACTGGTGATGCCACAACTTCCTTTGCTCTGAAAAAGTCTCTACCACACTGTCACCACTTCTAGAAAGCCTCCACTATTGAGACGGCCAGGGATCAGCATGAGGATAAAAGGGGACTATGCTCTCAGGCCTTAATCCTACTGAGACCTTTCTCTTCCTCCCCTCTATTCTTTTTTTTTCTTTATTATTTAATTTTTACAGACTTCATTTTGATTCATTGAACACAAATGGGGTACAAATTTTCTATGGTTGTGCATGACGTATATGCATACCATACAATTAAATAAGTTGCCCACAGAGACCAGGCACAAGATGTTGCCAAGATATCTCCAAACATTTTCCACAAGGAATTCCTAAAAAAATTATTGTATTATGACCAGTGAAAAAAATACCAGAACCAAGCCTACCCAGCTACTTGGTATGACTAATCCATTTGTTGAGTTAAATAGCCTGATGTTTCTCTCCCCAAGTGCTGACCCCTTTCCTCAAGGTGAATCCCCATCCCTTCTCTTTCCAGTGAAAGCCTTGCTTGTACATTTATATTAGTTTGACTCTCTGCTGACATAGTCCCTAGTTCCCATCTCTGGTATCATGATTTGATGATTTACATATCCAACTAGATCTTTTCCCTTTCTCTCCCATTACATATCACTGTTCTACCTCTTATAAGAATAAATTAATAAGTATTACATAGCTGATCTTATATCCCAATAGATTGTGATCCCTCTGAATGTCCCATTTAGTCTTAAATCTCAATACCTAAAGAGATTGTGTTTGCTGTATTCTTCAAATGTGCACAACTGTAGCTGCTTTACTTCAGCCTTACACCATGTGTGAAGTGGTAATGCCAACCTTAAAATGTTCGTCATTCTGTCTCAAGAATTAGTAGACAGCTTTTGCCCCGAGTCCTATTCCCTTGCCTCCATGGTTTCTCCTGGCATGACTTCCACCTGAGAATATTCGCATTTCTTTACCATAGACTTACAGTGACAGCTGGAGTCCCCTTGGCCCAATAGAAGTAGAGACAAATTTCTCTTTCCTATTCCCACTGCAACCTCTTGCTCTGGCCCGAATCATGTCGCCTTACAAATCCGCATGTTGAAGTCCTAACCCCATACCTCAGGATGAGACTATATTGAGATAGGGCTTTAAGAGAGTTGATGGACCTAAAATAAGACTGTTAGGGTAGGCCTGTCATGGAAGGAGTCTCAGAGAAGGAGACCTGGACTCAGGACAAGTGGGTCCGTGGTGTATATGAGGGAGAAGAATTTCAGCACACGTCAGTTAGAGACACAAATTTATTTAGGAGTGAAGATACATGTTCAAGGGAGAATGTGGGTCATCTTCAGAGGGAGAGACATCAACCCCTTGGTATGGGGTATTAATAGGCTATTAATATTTATAGAGGGAGAGTAGCTAGAGGCTGAACTGGAGGGGGCATCAGGGTGGAGTTACACAGTTCTGCATGATTCTTCTAGCACTTGTGCACGGCCCTCCTATCGTAATATATTTTGCAGGCAAGAGTTAAGAGCTGAACAAGGGCTGGGTTGCTTAAAATGCTTGATTTGCATTTCAAAGGTTTAAAAGTGTTTCCTGCATCCAAGGGCTCAAGGGCACTTCTCTTTTGAGACAGTTTTTCTTTTTCTGTATTCCCAAATTCCTATCTCAGGCCCTCGTCCAGTCTGACTGATGTTTCAATAAGAGGATGAAATTTGGGACAGTAGGGATATGTGGGCATAGAGAAAGGTCTTAGAGGACACAGGAATAGTGAACATCTATAGGCCAATGAGCAAGGCTCAGAAACCCAGCAAACACCTTCACAACACACTTACAGTCTCTAGAACTGTGAGAATAGGCTTCTGTTGTTTAAGTCACTCAGTCTGTGACACCCTGTTATGGAGGCTCCAGTATACTGCTACGGCCCTCACCCTATTAGGAGTGGACATTTAAATACCCTGGGTTCCTCAAATCTTGAATGGGATACTCTGAGATATGAGTTATAATGGATTTCCCAAGGGATTGAGTTTTTTTTTTTTTTTAATTTAATTTTGATCCATTGAACACAAATGGAGTACAGCTATTGTTTCACTGGCTGTACACAAAGTAGAGTCACACCATCTGTGTGTTCATACATGTACACAGGGCAATGATGTCTGTCACACATTCTGTTGTTATTACCCCCCCACCCCGACCCCACCCCTCCCTTCCCTCTATGCTATCTATCCTTCCTCCATTCTTGCCACCCTTCCACCCCGCAGTATGCATCATCATTCACTTATCAGAGAGACTTTTTTTCCCTTAGATTTTTGGGATTGGCTAATCTCACTTAGCAAAACAGTCTCCAACATCATCCATTTACCTGCAAATGGGATCGAGTTTTGATTGATGTGATAGAATAACTGCACTGCAAGTAAACAGATAAGCTACACCCAATAGATAAGCAGACCACCCAAGTTTTTTTTTCCTTTTGTGAAATTGTTATGAAACGCCATTATGGAAATTGCCTCCTGTGCTAGCCCATGTTCATGTAATGTCATTTTATAAATTAAGAAAAAAATGAACTTAGGAAAAAATTGTTAATTCAGATCATTTTCACTATCGTAAGTGATGTACTGAATTTGCAAAACTTACATTTATTGTTCTATTATGAAAAATTAAAGCACAAATAATAAATATCCAAAAAAGATTCCTCAAAACATTTAGGTGTAAATGAAAAATAGTGCTGGAATATATTGTCTTTGCAATTAAACATAAAGACTGGAAAGGTAATATGAATACACGACCATCATGTACAACCACAAAAATGGGAAGTTGTACTCCACGTATGATATATCAAAACACATTCTACCATCTTGTGTAACTAAAAAGAACAACAACAACAACAAAAAAGACAAGGCAAAGTAAAAAAAAGTGGGTTAATTTTTATAGTAAAAGTACTAATATAAAATCATGTGATTCCTTTTGTTCAAATAAGCAGTAAAATTTTTAAACTGAGTATTACATAGACTCAATGTCTTCCAAGCATGTTTTATATTATATGTAAATTATGGCATACAGATAGAATGAAATATTATTTAACCTTACATAAAACACTAAGCCAGGCACCATAGTGCAAACCTGTAATCCCAGCAACTCGGGAGACTGAGGCAAGAGGATCCGTTTTCAAAGGCAGCCTCGACAATTTAGCAAGGCCCTAAGCAACTTAGCGAGATCCTGTCTCAAAATAAAAAGTAAGAGGTTCTGGAGATGTTGCTCAGTGGTTAAACACCTCTGGGTTCAATCCTAGGTCCAAAGAATAAAATCAAATAACTAGCTGAGTGTGGGGGAGCACATCCATAAGTGCAATGATTTGACAGGTTGAGGCATGGGAATCACAAGTTCAAGAACAGCCTCAGCACCTCAGTGAGATGCTGTCTTAGAAAAAAAAGGTTGGAGGTGGGGGGGTATAGGAGCTCACTGATAAAACACTCCCAAATCCAAATACTCCCTGGTACCAAAAATAAAATATTTCCATTCAAAATAATACAGAACAATTTGGAGAATATTACACTAAGAAACATAAGCTGGACACAGAAAGAAAAATACTTTGTAACATCACTTATATTTGAATCTTTAAAACCTCACATATATAGAAAGAAGAGTAGTTTCACATGGCTTACAATAAATTATAGTGGCATTAATTAAATCAGTGGTTCTCAATCTAAACTTTTTTATATTAGAACTTCTTTGCATCTTCAGAACTTGAGGACCCAAAGGTCCTGTGTTTATATAGGTTATATCTCTCAATGGTTAACATACTATTTATAGAAACTGACAGATGAGATACAAGATTACACAGATGATCCCCAATTTACATTGTCTTCACTTACAATTTCTTGACTTTACAATGGTGATAACGCCATACACATTCAATAGAAACTGTCCTTCAAATGATAACTTTTGGCCTTTTTCAGGCCAGCAATACTTTCTCACAACTCTGGGCAGGAACAATGAGTTGGTGCTCCAAGTCAGTTCTGCAGTCAGGAGGACAATCCACCCTCACTTGATAGGGTACCATGTTGCTAAAGTGGGGTGTTCTGTAGGTTATGTGTATTAAATGGGTTCAGCAACATGATGAAGCCAAGCAGCATCTATACCTGACACTCCCTGTCAAGAGTGACGTAGCTTCCAGAAACTCCACTGTATACCAGTGAGAGAATTAGAATGCAAAAGGCCAATACTGTCTTCATGTTATGAGAATAGTTCCCAAGAAATAGTTTTGTGAATCTCTGGGAAAAGAGTAATAAAGAGCCTCAGGAATTCCTGGACTACACTTCAAAAACTTCTGCATTATTTTTTTCTAACATTAGTTAACACCATAGCAGTGTGAAATAATGCGACCATTAAACAAAGAAAGGACTTTGGAATCCATCTGTCTAGGATTCATCTCCCTACTATGCCACTTAGTTGCTGGGTGACCTTCAGTTTCCAGTCACTCATGTGTTAAATAGGGGTAAAATGATGCCCAGTTCTTAGCACCAACATCAGCACTAGATGACTAGAGCTGTCTATGTATTATTACTGTTATAAAAATAACAAAACATTTCATTAAACTTCACAAGTACCTTTATGGGCAGGCAATACAATATTATCCAGATATGATTATGTCCTTTCTGTAACCTAACTATATGCATGTAGAGAAGTGAGATGGTTTCAAAATGGACAGTGAGAACATTTCAGTTATTAGTGTTTCAATCACTCTGATGAGTTTTAAAGTTCAGTGTTTGGTGAGTAGTTGAGGTGCCAGTATTAATCCCAACAGAATCACACATTATCACCAATGGAGGAGTGGGGGAAAGGTGCCCTGGTATGGACATTAGAGGTTTTTTGCTTATTTTTTTGTAAATAAATACCTCCTTTTACTTTGAATAGAAAAGAAAGAATTACCTTCAGGTTAAATAAATTCCTTTAAGAGGAGAATTCTAGAGATGACTTCTAGAATAGTGGCATAAGCAACAAAACAAGACTCTCTCTATAGGGAAAAATAATTGGTGAGACTTTCTATTTTATTTAAACATAAATTTGTGGAAAATTTCCCAGGGAGATAAAACAAATAAACAATTATGAAAATCTACCAAGTCGCAGAACAGCAAGTCTGTTCTATAGCCTTTGAGCCAAGACCAGCTCCCAGTTCAGCATGATGAATGGTGGGGGTGGGGGTGTCTACTTCGATGGATTAAGTTAAGAGCATAGGAGTCTCTCCTCCACCTCCACCTCCACCAAACATCATTCCCACCCCAGCCAACCTCTCAATTGGCCATTATAGTATCTTCCTGGGAAATGCAGACTGTTCATATTTCTCACCTCTCCATCTCCATGATGCAGGACCTCTGTTCTTCATAAGAGTAGGGTCCTCTTCCTACAGACCCACTCATAGGTGGAAGCAGCATGTTAATTTCAATAGGCTGGAACTACAGTGCCCCAAGTGCCCTGCTCAGCTAGCTTATAAGGTAGAGATTAAACAACAGGGCAGACAGGCCAAGGAAACCAGAGACTGCCTCCCTACCTTGATGTCCAGCTTCTGAAGCACAGGTGTCACTTCTTGGAAAGTGGGCCACTGTCCCTTTCCCCAGTTGTAGAGAGGGATACAGAGATTTTGTTTAGGGGCAGAATAGACGTTAGGAACACACTGTGTACTGAAGAACCATTTCTTCAAAGGGATGGATTTATTTGGATCACAGTGTAGACAAGTTCAAGTCTAAGGCTACCACTGAGGTAGTTGTGGTAAGCAATAATGAGGAGGCTTGTAGATCTAGAAGAACAACAACTGAAACTAAATCATCTAGAAGTTTACCAAGAGAACTAGGGAATGGGACAGCTAGAAAAATCCTTCTTAGCACAAACACCAAAACCTAGACCCAGAGATGACCCCTGCAATGTGGTGTGTGTTGAAGTAAGTCAGAGTGTCAAGTGATTTAAGTCTTCAGGACTGTTGAAAACAATGTCAATTAGTGAAGACTAACAGTTTTTTTGTCATTCAAATTGAGGGTCATATTTTAACAGAGAAATCAGAAAAGTGTCACAGGGAACCTTTGTAACACTTCTGTCATCTCAGGCAACTCAGAAAAATGCCCAAGGTGGACAGGACATCAGAGGATTAATATTGTGATGGAAACAGACTCACGAAAAAGTCCACCCAAGTCAATAAAGAAATAAGAAAATAAACAACCATAATAGAATCAAATGAAAAATTAACAGCAGAGTACTTGCAATATATTATGTAAAATGTCCAGTTCTTAATGAAAGCTTATCAAGCACACAAAAATGTAATCCACAGATGGGTGGGAAGGAGTGATCAGAATTTTGAGACAGTATAGATGTAAGACTTGGAATAAAACAAAAATATCAAAATAGTTGTTAAAAATATCCAATACCCAAAGGAAACCAGGCTCAAAGAACTAAAGAAAAGTCTGATAACAAGATCTTGTCACAGAAATAATTTGAGATATAAAAATTAAAATAAAAAAAGGAAAACCTATGGTTGCAATGAAAAATTTACTAGAGGGATTCAGCAGTTTATTTGAGCAGACAGAAGAATTGATAAACTTGAAGAGAGAGATTACACAATCTGAAAAACAGAGGGAAAAAATGAATGAAGAAAGATGAACTGACCATTGGAACAACTGTCACCAAGGAAAAACTCATCCACAACCAAATCATGTAAGTGGAAGGAGGAGACTACAGACAGGAGCAAAAACGTGTTCAAAGAAATTATGGTTGAAAACTTCTTACATTTATGAAAGACATTAATCTGTACTTCTCTAAAATTTCTAATGCAATGCATACCAAAAGAACCACACCTGGGAGCATAGTAATAAAAATGTCAAAGACAAAGAGGATTTTACAATCAGCAAGAGGAAACCACATCATCAAATCTAAGAAAATTCCCAGAACTTTAACAGCTGATTTCTTATCAGAACGATGAAGCTAGGAAGGAATGGAAGGGAACATTCAAAGTCTTTCAACAAAGACACTCATATCCAGCAAAACTGAAGGCAAGCTAAAGATAGTCACAGGCAAATATGAAACGACTTATGCACATGGGCCTTATGTGAAATACTGAAAGAAGTTCCTCAAGAAGAACCCAGAAACCTCAGACAGTATTTCAAATCCACATCAAAGAACAGTACCAGGAAGATACTTATGTCATTACAAGACAGTATCACCTCTTCTCTTCCCTTACTAATTTAAAAGCAATTGCATTCAATAGAATATACTTTAATAAATAGAAAAGTAGTGTATTTGATAATAGCAGTACAAAGGAAGGAAACAGCCGCAAAGCTGTACTCTACAGGGAAGTGAGGCTGGGAGCGGAGCAGTGGTGCACACTATAATTCCACTGACATGGGAGGCTGAGGTAGGATGATCCCAAGTTCAAGAACAGCCTCAACTACTTAAGGAAACCCTATCTCAAAATAAAATAAACAGGGTTGGGATGTAGCTCAGTGTATAATGCTCCTGGGTTCAATGCCCAATACTATCAAGCAACTATTGACTCCCCCTTCCTCCTGGAAAAAAAGAAAGGAAATGATGGGAATTTAAATTCACAGAAATGAATCAAGAGAACTAGAACTGGTAATTAAGGTTAGTATGGAAATTATACTTTCTCTCCTTTCCCATCTCAGCTTCTTTGACAAAATCATGTAAGATAATAATTATGATGTCAGACTTGTAGCATATATAAATGTTATGCCCTTAACAATAACAACCAAATGATGGTAAAAGGGAATGGAGCTACGCGGAAATAACATTCACCTCACTGAATTTAAGTTAGCATAAATCCAAGTAGATTATGACAAGATTACATAATGTTGGAAATCCCTACAGAATTCACCAAAACAGTGAAAAAACAATAAAAATACTACATTAATGAGAAAGCAGGAATAGAGGAATAGAAGAACAAAAATGAATTAAGATATAAAATAAAGAATGCTAAATGACATCCATCTACAACATTAAAACTGAGTTGAACTGAGATTTCATCTTGGAAAAAAACATGATTCAATTATTCAGGTTTCTTTGTGGAGGTTTTTTAATTTTATTTGGTGTTTTGCAATGCTGGAGATTGAACCCAGGGGTGCCTTACCACTGAGCTATATTCCCCAGCACTTTATTTTAATTTTGAGATAGAGTCTAGCTAAGTTGCCAGGGCTCATTTTGAGCTTGCAAACCTTCTGCCATAGTATATACCAACAAAGCCAACAATTTAACTATGTGTTTCCTCTAGAATATATGTATATTTTATATATATACACATATTATATATATAATCTATATATATTCTATATATATACACACATATACACACACAAGCATATATATATATGCATTTTAGATCTGAAGGCACAAACAGATTGAAAGTAAAATGCTAGAAAAACATTGTTCAAACAGCACAAATAAGAAAGTTGTGGTGACTGAACTAATATTAAATAAAAACAGTACTAGAGAGGAATAGGGATGTTTGTAACCAAATTGTCAATTCATCAGGAATGGATAATTGCAAACATCCACACGTGCACTTAACACAGAACCTCATATGAAGCAGAAACTGATCAAATTTGGCTACAGTAGAGACTTTAATATTCCACTTTCAGCAATGGATAGAAAGACTAGGGAGATCAAAAAAGAAATAGGATATTTGAGTGACACTAAATACCAACTAGACCTAACAGACATCTATAGAACATTTCACTGAACAACAGCAGAAAAAAAACATTTTCAAGAGCATATATAGCATTCTGTATCATAGACCATATGGCCTCGATAAATTTAAAATAACTAACATCAAAGTGTATTCTTCTAGTACAATGAAATTAAATTAGAAGGAAATAAACTCAAAGTGAAAAAGCAATTCACATAATGAGAAAAATATTTGCTAGTCATATCTGATAAGAAACATGCATCTAGAAAATATAAAGAACACAATCAAAAAAGAAAGACAAATAACCCAATTTAAAATGAGCAAAGAAATTGAATAGACCTTTCTCCAAAGAAGATATGCAGATAGCCAATAAGCATGTGAAAAGATGCTCAACATCATTAGCCATCAGGAAAAATGCAAATCAAAACCACAATGAGATACTCTTTGTGCACACTGGGATAGTGTGATTGAAAAAAAAAAAAAAAACAGATAATGGCAAGCGTCAAGCATGTGAAAAAGTCAAAATTCTCCTCCACTGCTACTGGGAAGGGAAAATGTTGTCACCTTGGAAAAATGCCTGGCAGTTTCTCAAAAGATTAGCTGTAGAATTGTAGTATCGCCTGGCCATTTTATTCCTACATATATACCCAAGAGAAATGAAAAGATACAGCTATGTAAAAATTTGTCAATCGATGTTCAGAGTACTAGTATCTGTAATGACCAAGAACTAGAAACTACTACCCAATGTCCACTGGCAGATAAATGAATATCTGAAACGTGGTACAGCTATATAATGGAATACAGTTCAGTTGCTACAAGGAGTAAAGTAATGGTACTTGCTGAAACATATAATGAACCTTGAAAATGTGCTAAGTGAAAGTACTCATTAACAAAAGCCATATGTTGAATAATTATATTTAGTAAAATATTCAGAGTGGGAAAGTCTGTAGAGCCAGAAGGGAGATGAGTGGTTGCCTAGGGCTGGTCTGAGTGTCTCTGGAGGTGGGTGAGGAATGACTGCTGATGGACACAGGGTTTCTTTTGGGGAAATGAAAACATTGAGACTTTGATAATCATTGCACAGCACTGTCATTGTACTAGAAATCCTTGTTTGTTACACTTCAAATGGGTGAATCATTGGACATGTGAGTTATATCTCAATAAAGCTGAAGAAGTGATCATTCTAATTTGAGAAACTGAGCACATTCCAATGGACTTCAGTGTTCTGTGACATAAATCCTTGACAACATGACAAGAATTCATTTAAATGCTCAAAGACTGCTTATTGAAGAGAATACAAAAGGCCTGATCACTCAGGACAATCCTGTCTGCATGTCTTTTCCTTTTCTGTCTCTGACCAGCAGCAATGCAAAGATGAACAATGAGGTTTTGACTCAATGAATGACAGAGGTGAAATCACAAAATTCCTCAATTCACTGGGTACTCAAAAATTAATGAAACGTGACAGAAAATGCATAACTCTATTAGATCAGTATTGTTTATATGGAACCATGTAACCTCTGCTTCTTCATATCACCTAGGGAAATGTTTACCCAAAGAATATGCCCACATTTCTAGGGTGTTGGATTGCCTTTTTTAAAAAAATTGTGGTAAAATAGATAAGACATGAAACTGTTTCACCTGTTTTTAAATGTACAGGTCAGAGGCATTAAGTACATTCTCATCTCCTGTGTGAAAACCTCTTCTAAGGACTTTAACATCAGCATTGGGAACACTGAAAAGTTAGGCACTCACCTTAGCTAAGTATGGGTCTCTATGTGCCTGGAATCTACTTGGTTTATACCTGTGGTCCCAGCTTAATTATTCATAGCACCCTCTTTCATTCCATGAAAGTGTCCTAATTAAGAAGATAAATAATACTTTCACCAAAAATCCACCCCTACTTTCCTATTACTTTTTTCTCTCCTGCAATTACTTTATCCTGGAACTGGACTTCCCACATGGCAAATCACTACAGGACACTGACATCTCTACTCAGGTCACCTACCTTTGCTCTCTCCCTTAAATTCTGAAACATCTAATCCCTTCCTTGTCTACATCCATTTTTAAAACATAAATCTAGGGTAATTAGGTCTTTTCCACCATGCTGGACAGGCCTCCAGGACTTGGGATTTGGACTCAGGCCCAAAAGGATCATATTTGCACCCTACTCATACTGTGCAGAGTACACAGAACATGATCAAATGTTTGTCAAATTAATATTTAATATTTATGCTTTCTATAACATCTCATCCAAAAAGCATTAGTGGGGTGATGAATATCTAGCTACACTTATCAGTGAAGATTTTTTCTGCACTGTTTGATTACCTCTTAAAATAATCACCTGTGCGCGCGCACACACACACACACACACACACACACACAAGAAAACCTCCCTTCTCCATGACTGCTCAATAAATAAATGAATAAATAAATAAATAAATAAATGACACTCATAAAGCTTGTCAAAGTACTACTTCCCACAGGAAAATTTTGCTCTTCTCTTTTCATTTATCTAGGCAAGTGTAGAAGCTTTTGACCCAATTTAGCATAGATAAATGACCCATGATGTGAAATTTCCCAACAGTTTAATAATGCATTTAACTCAAAGTGACACTTGCTTGAAGCTGCCTTTAAGCACTTTGGAGGCGATATGTGTCTCTTTGAAATGATGGATGTTGAGGAGGCTGGCCTGCATGAGAGCCCCCACCCATGTCCCCTAGGGAAGAAGTGAGGAAATCCTCTTCAAATTGCCCACAGCAAATTCAGAGCATGTGAGACTTAATTTAATAGATGCATTTTTCCAATATTTTTTGCAGTTATGACCAGCAGGTTAACTATGGCATGGAGCTTTTTGTATCCTGCATAATACTCCTTCTTTATTCTGTCATGCATTTAAAAGGTTTTATTGATTTCCCTGTACAAAACATCAAGAGCAGAACTTTTGCTTATTGTTTGAAGTGTTCCCATAATCCATGGAATAATTTAGCTGAAGCAAAATTGTTTCACATGACTTTAAAGTCATACACAATGGAAAAGAAATCTTTATCTTCTTTTTGTTAATCTCAATAACCATAAAATCAATCAATCTAAACAGAAGTTGTTGATCCTGTTTAATATTCTAGTTTTAAAAAACCAACAAGATGAAAGAGAAGGAACTGCCTATTTTGTGATTTCATTTTCTATCTTTTTTTGGAACCACATTCCATATTTTATTATGGCAATTTGTGAACTATAGTAGACATTAAGAACAAAAAATTTTGCTATTTTATCTGATCCCATAACCTTTTCAGACATACTTAAAACCCTTCAGAGGATACAATAAAGTGAAAAATATCTTCAACTGCTCTGTATCTATCAAGTTGTTTTATTCGACCATATTGTTTGAGTTTGGTAATGACTTTGGGAGACATTCCAACACTTCAGCAATCAGTAAAACATGACATAGTGTACCAGTATGCTCATTTAATGAGTTTAATATACTCAATTATATCCATGTGGGAGGTGTATACAAAATCTTCTTGGGATTACAAAATGTAATTCAGTAAAAGACGACTAGAAGTCAGCTGAATTCCTGAACCCAAAGAGATGGAACCTTACTCTATAGACTGTGTCTTTTTCGATATGGATCTGGAATTTTCCACAGGCACAGCCTGAATTTGTAGATGTAAAAAGCTTGCATTTTTACACAATCAGAAATGGTTATATTGATGCCCCTGAATCCCAGATTCCAATCTGCTACAGACCTGAGCTAATGGCAACAGATAATCAATTCTGAATTGATCACAGCCTCTCTTTGAGTAGGCTCAGTGTGAGACCACCTCTTGCCTTTCTTACCTCAACTTGTTGGGCATCTTTTATGTGCCAACCAGAAGGGTTCTGCTAATGTTCCCTAAATTCTTCCCTACCCTTTCAAAGCATTTCAGTAAGAGGAAATTTTGACAATTAACTGTGTTTCACACCCTGGCAATTCTTCCCTCCCTAGGGTATGGTGAACTTTGGTTTCCATAACTTGACCTCTTTCATCTTTTGCTTCTATGATAGCATTTTAAACATAATGCTTGTTAATCACCCATAGATGGTCTTTTTAGTGAAAACAAAACATTTGATTTTATTGTGACTGCATTTGCTTTCTTTGGTGGAATAATATTAGGAGGTAAATTTAAGATACCTTCCTTAGAATTTGCCCTGGTTGACTTCAGCAATCACTCAAGACCCTTCCCTTTTTATCCTCCATAGCCTGTCATATGTGTGTAGCACCTCTGGCCAGCCCTCTGGAATGTGAATGCTGCTAGGGAGTACCAAGGTACCCAAGCAGAGAAGAACTAGTAAGTGGACCCAGAAATAATGAAAGAAAGATTAAAATCTATGAAAACAAGTTTTTTTTTCCTTTATTTTACACACCCTATTTGTTCTAATAGGAATTCTGGAAGTCTCTTTGACAGTTGAACCTACTCTGGGAACAGCATCACATGACAGAACAGCAGTATGTACACAGGCAAGGAGCGACATGATTTAACAGCAGGAAGCGAACACATGGGAATTAACTATCATTCCAGCAGAAACGCTCCTAATATCTTAACTGAAGGAGGGTGTGCAGAAGAAGTGGCAGGCCAATTACATTGATTACAGTGGCTGCAAATGTGTGTGGCTACCTTCATGCTTCGACGATGCTGTAATTATGCTTCTAAGAAATGCTGAATGCAGGCAACCTCATTCTTATCTCAACCCTGCTGTTTATTTCCTGTCATTTCAACATGCACTGTTATGAGTGGAGTAATGTATGTTATACCACATAATGGGGTACCCCTGCTGAACTCCCATTAAAGTAACAGACTTTTTCAAAAAGATCATTTTATATATTTTGTTTCCACTTGGTAAAAATCCAGTCAATCTTGTTCAAATCAATTTGTGCTAACAGGGCACTTGAACAAATTTAACTCCTTCCAATAAACCAACCATTTAACCTTAAGACTTAGGATGAAATTATGCAATGATGATCAAGTGATCTGCCCATAGTTTTGCCTTAAGACTGTATGCTTTCTATTGTCTTTGTACAAACATAATCACAAAACTGGGGCAAAATATGGGTATTTTGATGCTAGGAAGATGTTATGCTTTTAAATGTTTTACCTTGTTTATTATTTGCGTTCATGTCCTTAAAGGCATTCATTTTCCACTTGTGGACATATGAAGTGACTGGTTGAGTAATTTTTTGGTAAAACGTATTTCATAAAGAGTTTATCTCGAGGACAATTTCAATATGACAATATGTGTCTCCATCTTTCAATTATCTCCTTCCATTCTTAACCCGTGATTATCTCATATATGGGACATGCTTTTTCGTCCTACTCTTATACTAAATTGTATTTTGGAAAAATAATGCTGATATTCAAAGGATGGTCTTGAGGTCACAGCCTGGGGCTGTAGGCACAGGTCCTGAGGATAGGGGTAGACCACTCAATAGGGAAACATTACAGGTATAGATTAAACCAAATCCAATAGGGTCTGGCGGGGAATTTGTTGATGTGTCTGGTGGGGGAAATGATATCCAATAGACAGGAGGCTAAAAGGAGATAGAGGAACCTAGAATTGTTTCTATATTCTTATTTAGTTATATGGCAATTATGATGCTATTACCAAGATGGTTTTAAAGGAAGATAATGAGTTCAAATTTGAACACTAATTTGAATTGACAATGGGATATTTCTCTGCAAAGATGAATGTTGCTTTACTTTCTCCCCAAAATTTGAAAGGTCAAAGAAAAGAACGAGTGACTTTGCTAAAGACTAGAAAATGCATCTACAACTTCAAACATCCTTGAAATATTCTGAGAACAAATTAGGTATGCCAAGACAACTGCTTCTCTCCACTATATAATTATTTCTCTGAATCTTCTTTAATGGAACATTTGGTTATCCTAAAAAATATCATATTTTGGTGTTTTAATTAACACTAACACATTATTGCTTAGCTAGAAATTTAAACAATTTTGAAATAATTAGATTCAGAATATTGAAACCTTTCTGACAATTAAAGTCATAATTCATTTCTGCTCACTTAGGCACCTGGAGTGAGCTGCAAAAAGGTAATTATATTCATTGTAAATTTACATGCTATGCAGATCCTGGTAAGCATTCTGCAGGAAAGTGTTACGGGAAGACACAGGTGCTTAAATTAATAAACATTAGGAAATCAGCAAGAGAATTAAACTACACTAGTTATTGTTTCCAAACTAATTATTTAATAATTGAACATCTCTATACACCTGGTCCCAAATCAAGGGATTCCACGACCTCGCGGGGCTTGGGGTTCACATTTGATCATTTAATATCAAATTTGCATAGTGCGGGGCAGTGAACTGGGTAGTTGTTGGAGGGCAATTTAAATTTCCCTGAAGTTCTACAGAAAGTTCACAAATCAAAACATTCATACTTGTAAAACAGGGGTGTAATTAATTGTTAAGAAGCCTCGTTAGTATAGTACTACAAACCCGAGAACAAACAGCCTGTCGCAGAGACTGAGTTCACAGGTAGAACTTTTGCATAGGCACCTAGTGATTATCCATCAGCTGGACAAAGCTATCATAATATTCTCACCTTTGGGACAACACTACCCGCTTGTTTTAAGGACTCTCCAAAGACTGTGCTCCCCAGAATCCTGATACGCCTTGCATTTCTACCCTGAGTATTGACCTTCTGAAAACTGCAAGGTAGTGGGAGGAATTTCAAGGGACTCTTGACAAAGTTGGTAACACTTCAGAGCTGCAGAAATTTTATCAAAGAACTACGTACACCTCTCCCCTGTCTAGCATTAAAAATGTATAGAAGAAATGTTTACAGTAATGCTTCTACTTCACATTATCTCTAGCACACAGTACATAGGGCATTCATGAAGAATTTATTGAAAACTTAAATAGGCAAGTCAGGAAATGACTAAAGGAATAACTGATCGAATCTGTGCATTAATGAATTAATACAATGTTTTCCTGACTCTTCAGCAAGAGTGGCCAAAATAGTGACTACTCAATTCTTTACCCATTCATAGCAACTCCACAAGTGTTTCCTCCTCATGGCTTAACTCATTTCCCCCCAATAAGCCTCTGTTTGCCCGAGTGTACAGAAAAAAAACACAGTTGCTCCAGTTCATGAAATTCAGTATCAGGAATTAGATTGAAACTCTTTTAAATGGGTTTTGAGTTATTTGTCAAAGGATTGATCAGTAATACACCTTAGATATATTAAATAACAATAATTAAGCTACAGATGGAAACCAGATATAGCATTCAATTAATGCTTTATAAATTAAAATCAATTATTTTTGAAGTACAGAAGGGGAGCGAAACCATCATTTACAAAGCTCCAATGAACATGTGCATCAGCAGTCTGTGAATATCAGCTTGATATTTTCCTATTATGTGGAAAAAGATAGGGTTCATTTTTATTTAACAAAAGAGGAACTGAGACTCTGAGGTTCATGTCTTTCTGCAAAATCCAGTCCCAAAATGACAGAGCTGGGACCAGCGCTCTCATCATGTGACTCCAAATGTCATGTTGTTTCTGTATCCCAGGACCCACTGGCTTCTCTACGGAATATTAGATGGCAGAAATCAATACTTGACCAAAGGATCAAATCTATTTTTTTTCCTAAGATTAACTAATAATTAACGAGTTCACACCTAAGTTGTCCCAGAGATGGAGTGGCCTTTAATTGTGCCCTATAAGAAAGGCAAAATAGAAAAGGGAAAAGGAATTAGTTCTATTTTAAAATGGCACCGAGACTTAAAAAAGTCATCCTTTTTCTGATTGAGGTGCCACCTTCATTTTTCAAATCACATAATTTAAGTGTACACTTCAGTGACTTTTGAATCCATTGTCATAATTAAAATACAGAACATCTGCATCATGCTCATCAGTTGTCTCAGGACCCTTCACGAGTCAGTCGTTCCCTTTAAAAGCAACCACTGCTCCATTACCAGAGCTTATTTTTACATGTGTTTCAGCTTGATAAGAATGAAATCACACAGTATGTATTCTTCTGTGTCTCTCTAGTTTCTTTTGTCAGTGATGTATTTTCAGATACATTGATGCAATCATGCGCATCAGTAATCACCCCCGTCTAATTGCTAAGCAAATTTCTGTTGTCTGGATACCACAATGTTCTTACCTCTTCATCTGCGGATGGATTTGGGGTTAAGTTTTTAATTGTTATAAATAAAGCACATGAATTGCCATGCATTTTGTGGACACATATTCATATTGTGTGGTAAATACCTGGAATGAAACTCCTAGATTAGCCATTTCGTTCTTCTTTACAAAGTGGCAGATGAAGTCTGTTTTCCTGTCTACTTTGCATTGTCTGTCTTTTTATTGAATTCTACACATGGTGTCTTTCTCTGGACATAAATATTTTCAGCTCTCTTTTCAGCTAGTATTTTCTTCTACTCTGAGTTAACTTTTCATTCTTTGGTCATATCATTTGAAAAGCAAAAGATCTTTAAAATGCAATAACATAAAATTCATCATTTCAAAGCACACAATTCAGTGATGTGCAACCATCACTACTATCTAGTTTCTGAACGTTTTCATCACCCCAAAACAAAACCCATGACTATTAAGAGGCCACTCTTCCCTCCTCTGGTCCTGAGTAACCACTAATCTCACTGCACTTAGGGGCCTCCCTTTCCTGAACATTTCAAATAAATTTTAACAAAGACTACTTTATCATATTTTTATCATTGCATTAATGCTATTTGTATTATCTATAAAATCTTTAATCACACCCAAATAGTGACTTGGGGGTGAAAATAATCTTTTTATTTGATTTTTTCTTGTGTGGTAACAGATACATTTTTATGTATCCATATCTAATTCTTTCAGCTTCATTTGTTGAAGGTACCCTTTTCCCAGTGCAATTACTTTGTCACCTTTTTACAAAATAGTGTGCACAATGTATTTGGGCCTATTTTTGTATCCTTTGTTCTGCTTCATTGCTCTATACATATGCTAAAAGCATGGTCTTGATTACGGTAACTTTACAATAGTTACTGAAGTAGGATAATATAAATCCTCCAACATTGTTTTGCTTTGCAAAATTTTAATATTTAATTCTAGATCCTTTATATTTTTCTAAAATAATGAGAATCAGCTTCTAAATTTCTATAAAACACCATGTGAGGATTATGACTGCATATGATATATAGATTCATTGTGGGAGGATTTACAACAATATAGTATTTTGAATCCATGTACATGGTATATCTTTCCACTTAAATGGGTATTTTAAACTTGTCTTAGCAATATTTAGTGGGGTTTATTATGAAGAATGTATATGACTAAATGTTTCTAAAATTTTGTTATTTGAAATGACATTTTAATTCATTTTATTTTTAAATGTCTGTTGTTATTATACAGAAGTATGTTTTTTGTATGTTTATTGATGAATGATGGAAATTATTTTGTATGAAGAAATAGGTAACTATTTTTACATATTATTTTCACTTAAATCTCATAGATTAGTTCTAGTACCCTTAACTGAAAATCCAAACAAGTTCCATAACACTTTGTGATTTGTAAGAACAGTCACAACTTAGAAATTAAAATGCACAATCCCATATAATAATCTGAGAATGCAATCTGAACTTAAAATGAAATCTCCCATTCCTAGTTCATTATTCTTCCATACAGAGAAGCTATGTTGCAGAGGTAGGGCATGATTATTTACTCCTCTTTCCTGTTCCCTTACTATGAGCTAGCCGGTTTCATCCAGGTTTGCAGCTACGAGTGAGGTAGGTAGGAAAGACCTTACTTGATGGTCTGTTCTGGGCTGACCTTGTGTTTATTGGACACTGTTAAGATGTAAAGATGATGTAGAGTTTCTGTGGGTCCTTAAGCAATCTTCCACCATTCTGGAATTCTTTCAATGTGTGCTGATGCATCTATATACAAATGTTTATTCCCTATTTAATTTTTAGGAACGTGGTAATATTTTAAACCTCTGCTAAATTACCATCTCCTCTTTCTCATCAAGAGGATTAAGGATGATCCCTGACATTTCTTTTTCACACAGCCTTCCTTTGGTCCATACCCATGTTGTGCACAGTTCACGTGAAGAAGCTCTGCACTGTGAGTCACTCCTGTGTTCACTTCTGCTATACTTAGCCATTTCACCTTATTTCTTACCCTGTGGGTTTTGTTAATTGACAAAAAATTGTATATACTTAGGGAACACAACACAAAACTTCAATAAGTAAAAATAGTATAAAATGATTAAATTAAGCTAATTAACATAGTCATCACTTCATATTCATACCTGTTTTTTCTGGTGAGAACATTTCAAATCTACTCTTTCACAAATTTCAAGTACATGATATAGTACTATTAACTAATGACAAAATACCATAAAACAGATCTTCAGAATGTGTTCTTTCTGTTCAACTGAAACTCAGTACACTTTAACATCATCACCCCATTCCCTTTCCTTGGGTCCTGGTAACCACCATACTATGTTCCCATCATTTCTACTTCTTTAGATTCTACATGTGAGATCATGTGACATTTGTCTTTTGGGGCCTGGTTTATTTCACTTGAAATCAAGTCCTCCAGTTCCTCTAAGTTGTTGCAAATGACACAATCTTTTTCTTTCATGGTCAATAGTACCATATCGTGTTGTGTTTGTGTGTGTGTGTGTGTGTGTGGTTGAAATGAACATGGGAACCAGATATACACTCAATATGCTGATTTTATTTCTTTCAATATACACCCTGATGATACGGTATTCTATTATTAATTTTCAAAGAACTCCACTCCACTTCCAAAACAGCTGTGCCATAGCCGCTTTTATTTTGTTTGCAACGCTGGGGCTCAAACCTAGGATCTTGGGTGTGCTAGCAAGTGTTTTGCACTGGAACTACATTTTCAGTCCCTCTTTTTCTGCATCAATATATTACATGAAATATTGTCAGTCCTTATATTCTTGTGACAGATCTCTCTTGGTTATGATGCATTACCAATTTCATATCTTGATAGAATCAATTTTCTAATAGTGTTGGTTTAGATATGCACTGTCCCCCAAAGCTCAAGTGTTAAACAATGCAGGGAACTTCAGTGGTGAGCTAATTGAGTTATAAGAGTCTTAATGTAATAAGTGCATGAATCCCTTGATAGGGATTAACTGGATGGTATCTGTGGGCAGGCAGAATGTGGCTGGAGGAGATAGGTCATAAAGGATATGTCTTTGGGTTTTATATTTTGACCCCAAAGAGTGAAGCACTCCCTGTCTGCTTCCTGCTGTCATGTCCGAGTTGCCTTCTCTACCACACCCTTCCACCATGATGTTCTGTCACACTTTGAGACCCAAAGAATGGTATCAGCCATCTATGGACTGAGACCTCTGAAACTGTGAGCCCTGAGCCCCCAAATAAACTTTTCCTCCTCTAATTGGGTCCTCTGTTGGGTCTTTTGGTCATAGCACTGACAAAACTGACTAAAGAACATATGTTGTTGAAGTATTGTGGTTGTTTTCTGCTTGTATTTTTTAAGAGTAAATTAGTCTTTTCCTATAAACCCAAGTAAGATATCCAGACTTGGAGTTTCTATGTGGGAGTGTTTTAAACTCTCATAATATGATAACTGTATCTCTAGAGCAGTCCTGTCCCCTACCACAACCACAGTTTTGAAATGAAATTCTTCACAAAGGGAAGTACAAAGACTTGGTAAGCAGATTTCTAACATGCTCAGTACAATGTAGACCTTTCATGGGGGTTTGTTACATGATCCAAGAGAAAAGCCCCAAATAATTCACGACCAACATGTTGCCCCTTAAGATTCTAGATTATCATATAGCAAAGACTAAAGCTTAGACCCTGGCAAAAGGATAGACACAAAAGGTTCAAATCCTATGGAACCCTGCTTTAGGAAAAGAGATAAGCAGGCCCAGGGATGGAGTGGCATGGGGAGGGACGGGCCTGGCAGAAATGAGGAAAAGGTGCTAGTAATAGGGCATGGTGAGAGAAGCTTAGCTTGAAAAAACAAATCCCAAGGGGCAGCGAGGCTGTATTACCATCTTCATTTCTTCAGGATTTGGCTTTGCCCCCTGAATGGCCCTGGAGTGAAACCAGGAGTAAAACACACATTATCCACTCTGAAATTTCTTGCTTCCATATCTTGAATTCTTAGAATACGGGCCTATCAATCATGATTATGGGTTTATAGGTGAAGGTATATTTGAAAAGGAGTGTGGTAAGGCACCAGGGAAGTGGTGGGAAGTTCTTGGGCAAATGATGAGCCTATATTTGGGATAACCCAAGACAACATCTCTCCTGATTATACCTCAGTGACAGCTACCTAAAGACTTTAGAATGATTATTAGACAGACAGACAGAGAGAGAGAGAGAATATGAACATTAAATAATAATTATAGAGTAAATACCCACATACTCTCCTTCAAGTTCAAGACTTATAATACTGCCAGGACCTTAGAAACCCTCCCCATCACCTTACCTTCCATAAAATTCTCATTCCTACAGTTAACCTTAATCTTGGCTTTTAAAATAACTATGCTCCACTTTCCTCCACAATTTTATCTTGTATCTCAGAAATATATTGTTCAACTATGACAATGACAATTTTTGAACTGTATACAACAGAATCATAATTTTCAAAATTCAATTTATTTGATAAGTTTTTTTTTTACTATCCTTTTATGGTGAGTGCAACTCGTATGCATCTCCTCTTTTATTGCTAATACTGGTAATGTGTTTGCAGATTCTCTTTGATCACTTGCATGCTCTCACTAAGGCAGCTCTAGCTTTGTTTGACTGGGAGTAGTTAGGTGTTAATAATTTCATTATAATTTTCAAAGAACCAACTTTGGGCTTTGTTCATTGTTATTGTTTGTATTGCATAGATTTCTATCCATTTTTAAAAAATGCACCTACTCTACTATTTTCTTTGGTTTTAATTAGAACATCTTTCCTTAACTTCTTAAAGTAGAAACTGGAGTCACTGAATTTAAACACTTTTTTATGTCAGGCAGATAGATGATTTGATAACTAGGTAGAAGACAGCATGGATTATGGGAACAGAAATTTGAAGCAATAAAATAATATCACTTATTTGGAATAAATGGGAAAATATACAATTTTGAACTTTCAAAAAATTTTCACCTGTCTTTTAATATAAAGTATCTATCATGGTAATCCAACTGTAACCTATGAATCATTTCTTTCTTAAAACTTTTCACACAGTATATGTTACACAATTTGACAATAGTTTAGAATAAGGTCAGACAATAGTATGATCTTTCATACTGAAATTAGGTCAAAACCAATAACATAAACAACATTGGTTAATATCTGGGGATCTCTTTAAAATACAATACACACTAATGAAAATTTTCAGGTTTCTTCCCATTTAATTAAAATTGATTCCAATTTGCACCTAATGTTAATGTGGACAATAGATCCTTCACCCCAAAGAGATTACTGTCACATTTATAGGCAGAAATCTTCAAAAAGCACAGAAACCTATTCCATTCTCTGTGGGACTCTCCTTTCCCCCCACCATTCTACAATGCAGTGTTCAGTTATGGTGTCTCACAGTGATGGTATAAATTAAGGTCTTGGCTCAGTATGTGTGTTATCTGGTATAAAATGATGAGCTGAAAAAATATTAATGATGAAATAAAACAGCCTACTCAACATTTATATGTACCTTTTAAGAAGCAATGGTATAGGAAAAGGTGATAAACTAAAGCAACATGAGATTTTTTTCAGCAAGGAAGTCTGTAGAAGATACAGTTTTAAAACATACAAGTGCACATTGGGTATCAGTTCTGAATATCCCAGTATCCAAAGAATGGTGGTCAAGCATTGGGAAAAATAGCCCTCTGCTATCTAGTTTTGTAGTCTTTTCTTATATAATATTTACTATGAATTACTTAGAAAAATATGGATAAATTAAAAAAGAATGTATGTATTAATCATCCATTATTTCACTATCAAAAAATAACAATATTGACATTTTGGTGTCTGTCCTTTGCCTTTATGTGACCAAGTGTACACCTGTTGGGCCTCCAGTAATTGTATCTTTCTCAATGTCTCTGATCATTGGAACTGGAACTTTCAGTGAGTGTGGTAGGTCAGAAATGCCAGGAATTAATGATCCTCACCACCCCAAGGGCAACGGTTAACCAGTAATTGCTGGAAGGGGATTAGTAAGTGCTCAGCTTCCTCCCCTGGGTAGAATAACTCGGAGGTCCTACACTGTTTCCCAATTTCCCTAGCAAGTTTCTTCCTGAGCTTCAGATGCCCACAGTGACATTTTGTTTGACAATGGGAACTTCATTGGTTTCTTTCTTCTTGATTTCAGTTCCTGCTCTCTTATTGTTCTTTCCAGGACCACCTTCCAACATACACTATTGTCCAACCCACACATATGGATACAAAGAATGAAATTTAGTTGTTCTCAATTTAAAATGCTCAAGTAACTCTCCAGAAGTAATAAACCACAGCTATGATTTGACTTTGCTCCAAAAGAGGAGATACAGAGGGGGTGTAAATTCTATAAATTTTGACAATGCTTTGAAAGTGTCTTAAAAAGTTTGGATCCACACTTGGAATGCAGCTCAGTGGTAGAGCACTTGCCTAGCATGTGTGAAGCCCTGACTTCAATCCCCAGCACCGCACCAAAAAATTTAAAAAAAATTTTTGATGCTTTATTGTTTACTAAGGTTTCAAATGATATCAAAGATATTGAAACTTAGAAAATCATAGCATTTAGTATATCATTTTATCTTTTTAAATAGGAAACCATGTGATGAGATGAGGAAGACTTGATGTTTAGTGTCCAGAAGGAAGGATTGTACATAGCACATTCTATTTCATGGTTGGGACCCTGAGGAAATATCTATTTCTTCACCTGAAGAATAGGGCCACAAGTACCCAAGAAAACATTTATAAAGAAAGCACTTATATAAAGAAAGAAACACTTATACTTGCTATATAGAAATTAATAAATACAAATCATTTTTCCATTTCCCTTTTGGAATCACTAAGGAAACGAAGAAATATACTGCAAAATGAGATGGTAGGAAGAAGGGGTGGGGTATAATGGAAAGAAGTTCTAAATTTTCCCCAACTGCTCAGATTATGTTTGCTATTATAATAATTTTTAGAAAATTTGATAGTTCAGTTGTGTTCTCTTTATACTGTGTGGTTGGCACTATAGGGAAAAGTCAATGTGGTCCTCTTCATGGTCATTTGCTACCACCGTCCTCTTGTACATGGGTTAAATTCACATGGGTTAAATTCACAAATTTATCCCATGTCCAAGAACAGAAAGTGACCAGCATGATGCAGTCTAGAAGCAAAATGAATTCTTTTAGGTGTACTGGCACATTAAATCTATCAGTTTAAGACTTGGAGCTGGTAGGTTTGGGGTGCATGTCTTCATGTCTACTCTACTGTATCAGTAACCACTCAATTGATTAGAGCCTCCTTTCCTACTCTCCACAAACCTGTTCTGTGCTTACGAGACACAGTGAACATGTAAATACACAAGTCACACTCTACTAACCCACGGCTGAAGATCCCATTTAAGGGTAATCATTAAAGACCTAATTACATTTCAAATAAAACCCAAAGCACTTACATGACTGTATAGTCTGGACCCTTCAGATTTCTCAAGTATCTCCACATTCAACTCGCCCATGATCTACTGCTATGGTTTTTCCCCTCTTACATTCACTTTGAAATCTGACAGCCATTGTGGCAGTGCTGGGAAGTAGGGTCTTTAAGAGGTGATTGGTCATGAGGACTCTGTCCTCCTAAATAGATGGGTTAAAAGGTTCCCATAGGAATGGATTTTTAATAAAAGTGTGCACACTCTAACATGATTACTCTGTCTCACAGTGTGATGCTCTCCGCCATGTTGTAATTCAGGAAGAAGGCCCTCACCAGATGCCAAGGCCATGTTTTGGACTTCTCAGCCTCCAGAACTGTGAGATAAATAAACCTTCCTTCTTTAAAAAAGTATTCAGTCTTCCAGCAACAGTCTTACAGCAACAGAAAAGAGACTAAGAGTCCTATTCGACTTCAGCGAGTCAATTTCTACTGAGATCTTCACAACCACTGAGCTAGCTAGTGTTAGGACCTACTTATTTACAACTTCCTCACTCTGAAAATACATTGCCCATGGCATTCATGTATCTGGTTCCTTGCCTTCAGTCTTTATTGTAAGCTTTGTCCACTGGAATCATTTTACCTATCCACACTACTTAAGGGGCGTCCTTTATCCTTTACTCTCCATCACTGCATCCTGAAGCCTTCACAGCGATTAATGCATGTAAAATTAGGTAATTGTTTATTTGCCTGCTTAGATTTATTTACCAAGCTATACTGCAGGCTCCCTAAGTGTAGAAAATTTGAACATTTTTTACACTTAGTTTTGAGCATGGCTTGTAATAGGCGTCACAATCAATATTTCTGAATTAATGGATAAACAAGTAAATCATGAAACATTTGAGAGTGAGAAGGATTTCCAACTAAAAGTTGTCAAGAAATTGAAAGGGAGGATTTAGTATGTTCTATGAGAAAACAGTGTTATGTCGCAAAGCCTTTTTTTTTTTTTTTCCTCTTTATTTTGGCTTCATAGTATTACTGGAGTTTTTCAAAGCACATATTACTTTGAAAAAAAATAGAATTAAAGAAATAAAAGAACAGAAATTCACCTCCCCATGGAATGGTACAGCTTGCAGCATCTTTACTTTCAGAAGTGTTCTGGCTTGGACACTATAAACATCTTACACTTTTTTAGCTACTTGGATCTGTTCCAAACTACTCTATCCCCTCAGACATTTCAGAACAGAATAGAAAAGACACTTTCAACCATCAGTTACTGGAGAGAGTTCACAAGTCCTTACAGAGAAGAGTCTTCCTTCATACTTTTAATTCAGTCTTTCAAGTCAAGCTGATTAACTCCAAGGTAGTGGGGTAGGAAGAGATTTCTCTAAACAAAGGTCATATTTCATATTTTATCTTTCTAGGTTAGCAGAAAAGTACAAAGGTCACAAAGATCTGCTGTAATTTTGGACTTCACAAATCAATTGGGAAGGAATTGATGAGAAATAATAATCTGATTTCCAAGATCTGTGCTAATTATGGAAAAGAATTCTCAGGAAGAAGTAGGAAACCATGAAAAATATACTTTACACCTTTGTGACCTTTGTACTTCTCTGCTAGTCGCAAAGCCTTTTTCAAGGACCTAGATTTTTCCAATCTGCCCCTCTGACTAGTTTGGAAATAGAAGTGGTTTGTTGGGCATGATACAGAAAAGTGTTTCATCCACAAATTCTTTTTGATCGAAATATCAGGGAAACTGTGCTGATTATGTTTTTATTATGTATGTATATATCTGTTGCTCCATGTATTTTTTTTTAATCTTTGTTTGTATAGCACATGAAATTGGGTAAGGTAACCAATGACCTTGATTCAAAATAGTTTTACAGCAATGGAGTGCAATCTTATTTACTTTTGTTATCACTGCTATTCAGACTATCTGTACTATGCAGGGATGAGGGCACAGGACAAATAGTTTGGAATTCAAACTGCATCATTTACCAATGGGTGACCTTGCACAAGTTACGTAACTTCTCAGAATCTCAGATTCTAGGAACACCTTTATCATAAGTTGTTAGCAAAGCCTGAGTTCTGTAATTTAGATTCTAGTGCCATGTGGGTCCTGTAGTCAATACTCTGTAAGGTTATTTTTCCTACAATTTCTTTATCTCTGCTTTACTGTTGTTTTGTCTCTGCTTTAATGGCATGGTAATGAAATGATCTGGTAGGCTTCAGCGGTTTACAAGGGTCACAAGTTTCCCATGTTTAAGGTGACAGTGATGTTTCTTGGTGAATGGCAACCTGGTATTTGTGGATGCTCTGGCGTAGCAACAACAGCCCATTTATTGATTTAACAAATATCTATTGAGAACCCCTCTATGCCAGGGACTCTCCCAAGAGCCAAGGATTCAAAAGTTAACAGAACACTTCAAGGCTCTGCCTTCATCAAACTCAAGTCTACCGAGAGAAGCAGACAGGATAAGATAGTAAATGCAAATGGGTAGATGGCATGATGTCACAGGACATTTGGAATAAAAAATAAATTGGGGTAAGAGAGCAGAAAGTGACAAGGTAGTGCCAGTAACTGCTTTTGAACAAGGTGATATTTAAGAGAAGTGATGTGAGCTATGGAGATTTTTGAAGGAAGAAGCTCTCCAGGCTATGAGCCTGAAGCAGGAAACAGGCTGGAATATTCCAGAGGTAGCAGCCACTTGGTGTGGGCTAAGGAGAATCAGGTGAGAGTAATAGTGGGCAGACATGAAATGGACCAGGATGGAAGCTCTGCAGA
>JAJEJO010000696.1:347461-365557 GCA_020662805.1 Glaucomys volans | reverse complement strand
AGATCTGGCTCTCACTAACTGGAAATTTTGTGAAGGATTTCTAGCAAAGGAGAGCCTCAATTTCATTTTTGCCATGGGCGTATGTTGGTCTATAAGAAACTTCAATGTGACCTGCTTTTTGTTTCTTCCTATTAGAAGATGAAAACAAAACTCTTAGACTGAAAAATCATTCACAATTTCACATCATTATCATGTTTTGTGCCTAAAAATATACTTAGAGTACTTACAGGGCGATTCGTGGATTACTTCCCTTGAAGAAAATTTTCTTTTGCACAATTTTATAAATAGAAGAGCAAAACTAAGATGATGTTAGCTATATTTTTAGGCAGTGCTTGATCTGCTTTTTAAATTGAGATTCTTATTATTTTTTTTATTTTTGTGTGTGGTTCTGACAATCAAACCTAGGGCCCTGCACAAGTTAGGCAAGTACTCTAAACTGCTCCAAATTGGATTCTTGTTTAGTTAAGTTATAACTTTCCATTCATGGGTCATATAGTCATAAAATGTGGGTCTGTCTCAGGCTATCTGTGTAACACCTTGGACATCGTATTACCTGTATAATATATTGGACAAATTATCTGACCTGCCTTCTTCATCTAAACAGTAAGACTACTATTACCTACAGGAGCTGACACTCTGGGTGACACAGAATAGGCACTTCAGAACTTTCTCTTCCCTCTTGAAATCTGCTATTTTTTATTGAGTCAGAGTAGAAGGTTCTTAACCATGAGTCACTATAAGGATTTCTCAGAATTTGGGAATAGTGAAGGCAGACCAAGGAAAATGATTGAGTATGCTGTAATCACTCTTGATTATCCTCTACTACCCAGAGAAATGTGTGTTCCGCATAGCCAGTGTCAGACAAAACATTTTGATTGAAGTCCTAGTCAGAAAGATCAGTACCTGCTTGAGAAATGAGCTGCAAATTGACTAGGACTGGATGGAGATGGAGCTTTCTGTAGTGGCAATAAACCCTGTCCTTATAGTTCCATAGCTGGACATAGCTCAGTTCTGACAGATGGTGCTGTGGGGAGTCCTTCGCTGTTAAAAAATTTATTTATTTACAGTTATAGGCTGTAATTGAGGACATTTAGCCTTCTGGTCTACAGTCCCCAGGAGAAAGTGGTTAATTTGCAAAGTGGGAGAGTTGGCATCCCTGAAATCTTGAAATGAACACAATATCTCTAGGAAGAGATTGTGGTTCCAATCTTATTTAAGAGTTCTTTATTATGTACCTCATTCCTACCTGAACAGCCCTCCTGTAAAACATAAGGCTTATAGAACACATCTGTCTAAAATCTGTCTAATTCCAATGCTGCATGTGTCTATAATTTAGAGTTACCCAGGTAATATGCAAAAATAATTTGGGATGTTCAACCCCGTGGTGACATTTAACATCTTAGAAATCCGTTCTTTAGGCTGTGACATCCATCAAGAAACATGACAGCTCTGAACAGCAGTTAAAGTGAAAGAGAATTTATCAACCTTCCCATTAACTGCAAATTTATGGAATGTTTGAAAGTTGCAAGCGAACTCTTAGGGCCATGTTCATGGGGTGGCCTTTAACTTGAAATAGATCTGTGGCTGAACTGTGTCTTTGAGACTTGGTGTTTTAATGAGGTTTCATCCCTTTTGAACAGAGGCAAGGAAGGCTAGCAGAAATGCCATGTCCACTAGACACTTGATAGTTCTCAGCCTGTAAGGAAGTGGTTCCTCTGTGTGAGAGCCCACACGCTTTTAGACATTCCTTCTGCCTCTTGCAGTACCCGAAGACTTTCATGCACAGGTCAATTACCTCATGTTCTCCAATTCCCTCCTGTATCTAAAGATAAAGAGGTAATGGACATATCCAAACTTATGGCACCACATTACCTATTCATTTACTTTCCTGACATTTCAAAGTGATCCTCTACCTTTGTGACCTTTAGAACAATAGATTATTTATGTAGGTATTTCAGAAGATGTACAGAGCATTAAAATTACTGAAGCATTTTGTAGGCTGGTAGGGACATGGGGAAGACTCAAGTGTAAGGGAAATGATGTTACTCTTTTAGTTACTTTTGAAATGGCTTAAATCATCCCCAGAATAAAGGTTACACTAATAAATGTCTCATTTGTTTTAAATGCTCTGAAATGCGAACACTTCCATGGAACATATAAAATCATATACAGTAAATGGGCTGTGGTGAGATACTGTGAACTGCAGTAATTCCTTTTTTGGAGTTTTTCTTTTATTCTCCTTCCCCTTGACCAAGTTCTACACTACAGTAGCAGAAGGGTACGCAGTACAGAATAAGGCAGATGATGGTAGTTTTGCGTTTCAAACAGTATGAAGATGCCATGACTAAGAATGTGGTTTTCATTGTAAGTTTTGCATAAAAGGGATGCTGTGAGGAGACCATGCTGTTCTAACACATCCTTCCATCGCGTATGTCATAACTCTGTACATGGTTTATCCAAATTGTCAATTCCCTTATTTACTTCATAATCTTCTCTTTTCCTTTGGAAAACTTCTCTGAAAATCACAACTGCAGTCTAATTAATGAAAGCCTTCAGTGTATTCTCTGCATCAGGAGTGTATTTTCACACTGTACACTGCACATCCTAATATTTATGTGCATTCTTTCTGAAATGAGACTGTGAGATAATGACATACACTGGCTTGGTTTTGTGAACCCCTGTGTTTTTAGTCAGGTTTTTCATTTGCTGTGACCAAAACAATGTAGAGAAGAACAATGTAGAAGAGGAAATGGTTATTGTGACTCATGGTTTCAGAGGTTCAGTCCATGGCTGACTCCATTGCTCTGAGTGTGAAGTGAGACAGAACATCATGGTGGAAGGGCATGGTAGAGGACAGCTGTCCAGGACATGACAGACAGGAAGCAGAATGAGAAAGAGCTCTGCTCACCAGCACCAAAATATAATCCCCAAAGGCACACCCGCAGTGACCTACTTCTTTCAGCCACACCTTACCTGCCTACAGTGAGTACTGTTAATACATATCACTGGATTAATCCACTGATTATCTTGTAACTCTCATATCTGATCATTCCACCTCACAACATGCTTGTATTATCTCACACATAAGCTTCTGAGGGACACTTCATATCTAAACCATAATACTCTGGTATTATTTCTTAACTTGTATGGATTTTTATCGAAGGTTGCCCAAAATATGCAAGTAGAGGTAGGAATTCCACATGACTTTTGCAAAGATTATAAACATTTTAAAACAGCTCTTGGCATAAATTATTCAATAATTGTTAGCTACTTCCATTATATGTCTGTTATTACATATGCAACATGAAACTTATCTAAGACCTATGGTACAGGAAACATTTCACTCCTTCTCTTATGTAATGGTTGTTTTTCAGCTCTGCTCGCATGCAGAACCACATTGCTGGTCCTTTGGCCTCACTGTCCCAGTGCCCTTAGCCTTCCAGAGCTCATCCATCTCTTCAGGGACACTGACATGATTTCTTGTTTTCCCATGCAAAGGTAGTTTCAATTAGGGAACATCCTCCCTTTGTCATTCTCTCCAAATACTACAAAATGGAATTTTTATTCTTTGGAATGTTTTGGTTATTTTACAATTATTCTAGAGACAATTTGTCTGTTTCATGACATGCATCTCCTCTCCAGTAAAAATAATTAAAACCCAATAAAACCCAGCCTGCAACATTTCTCATGAATACATCTGTTCCACAAATGGTTCAACGTCGAAGCCCTGTGCTAAATCAGCGACTCAAGGCAGGTGCATGTAACAATCCTGGGGCTGCTTATGGTTCCCTTTGGTGCTTAGTGAAAGCACCGTTTTTAGAAAAGAAAAACAATAAATCAGAAAAGAAAGCTGATTTATAAGACAGAAAGAAAAATGGAACTCTGAGGACATAATTTGAACACCTGGATATAGCTATGCCAGTTGCCATCTTTATGATATATTAAATAATAATTTCTATCACTAGTCGTTGTAGTAGTAAAGTGCTTTGTTTATACTCAGCTCTGTGGAGTTCTGTAAACTCACATTGGAAGAGTCATTTAATGCCTGTATACCAGACAAGTATCTTCATGTGCAAAAGGGGCAGGATGCCACATAGCAGTACTGATGTAAAGACTGGGTCCTTCTTTCCCTAAGTTCTGAGGGCACATTGTAGCCCAATATTTCAGGAAGCACCCTGATATTGAGCTACAACAGTTGAATAGCACAGGTAGAGTCTATGCACTCATGGATCTCATATTGTAGATATGTAAGAATCTACAATACCAGTGGGCCTGGTACATGATAGAAATATAATAAAGACACTTTTTTATTTCCACCTCTGACATCATCCGAAAACCCCTTGCCTTTTTTTTATGAATTCAAAGAAAACATAATCTGCAATATAGGAAAATGGGAGCATTAGCTAAGAAGGTAGAAGATATTCTAGAATATATCAGATATCTTCAACTCTTTGAGAAAATGCCTCCAAGTAAGAAATTGTATGATCTTACAGGATTTAAAAGACCATCAGTGACAGTTCCAAGCACTCACTGTGGCTGAATGTAAGAAATTCCTTCTCAAAGTCAAGATCATGTTTTACATGGAGCCAGTAACCATGCCTGTCTTAGGTACCTGAACTCCATGCTTATGACAGCAAGGACCCATGTCAAACATCAATAGATACTTACTGAACAAAATAAGGAAGAAATGACTCAGCAAATGATACAGTAAGGTGCACTGCCTCATACAATTGTATTTTCCCATTCACTTGAGCATTTCAGAAAGTCTGAGCAACCTTCTCTTAAAAATGCCTAGTAAGTAGATTTTAGAATCGTTTAAGGGCTGAGAATTTGGGCGATCTGCTGAGCACTCACTGCTCAGATCCTTTTTCTATGATTCAACATTTTGTCGTGGGTTAATTTTTTTCTTTTTCTTTCTTTCAGATTTTCAATATGGAGCTCTTCTCCATCCATGTCAACATTGCTGTGTTCTGCTCTATTAGTCTCTTAATCTCTTTGCTAATTCCCATATGTTGCTGCATCATTTAATTAAGGGCTACACTGCTGTGTGGCTGAGCCTCAGACAATGCCCTTTCCTGCTGTGAGCACACCAGGCTCTAGGGAATGCCCAGGGACTCAATCTGCCTGGATTGTAGAAAACCTAACCTAGCTCATGATTCTGGACAACTTGAAAGAGATGTATGCTTTTACCAAAAATAATCAAATCCCTAAAACTATTGGCATTTATTCCATATTTTTTTCAACCAGGAGTAAATTATTATTCTAAAATATGAATACTATGTAAATACTTCAGAGTAATAGGGAGAGACTATAACACAAAGCATGGCTTAATCATTATATGACTGGGAAAGGCAGTGGCCTCTGAGAACTTCTGATACCTTACCGATGAAATGAGTGTGAAACAAGTTATAATTAATTTCCTCTTTCTATTTACAAACGACTTTGCTAAGTATTTTCAAAAATAAACCTAATATTCTAACTATTCCATAAGCTGCGCTTACATTCTAATGTACAGAAGACTGTATTATAAAGTTGATAAAATTTTTAAAAATTGTAAAATGCTCTGTAAATTAAAAACATTAATTTTTTTCACATTCAGAATTGCCACCAAATCTACACTTACAAAAAAAAAAGGATGAACAGCTTCTGATTACACAGACACACTGAAAAAAAAAAAGATGAACAGTTCTTAATTTTTCTACACAAACTAAGATTTTTTTTTAAACAGGATGCTCTGAGTGCCCATAATATGTCACTACTGTAGTCAATGCTCAGAAAAAAATGGATGCAAAACACAAAGTCACTTAAACTGCTATCAAGACATATTATTAAGGAAGAGGATCATTCTCTGTATTATTTAGAATACACCTGGAATACTGTATGCCAGTTGGGTTCATCCCAAATTAAGAGAGTGACTCTGTTCTTGGCTGCCCTTCACATGCTTTCAAAGGACCTAAAACTCATGAATAATAAATATTTGAAAGAACTGGCATTTAACCCCACAAAGGAAAAAAGATATCCTCAAAAGGATATGGCTGATTTCCAGTTTTAGCTCCAACATGTAAAGAGCTTAGAAGTCACTACTCCCACTCTTGCAATAAGAAAAGGCTACAAAAATTGAAGAACAATAGCATGACTTAGGACCACTTGTGAATGGAGTTTTCAGGGCAAATGGACACTCTAAAATTTGGTGAGCTAGGCAAATCCAGAAACAAACCAAAATCTGCTTGATGGATCAGAAGCGTCTGAAATCATCAACAGGTAGAAATGTCTAAATGGTCATTTTGTAGACTGCGAGAGGCTGATGGTTTACCAGCCTTTGGGGATACCACGCTTTCAGGGGCTTAACCTCCAGGAATCTCATCAAGTTCTCATGGTGCAAATTCAGAAAGACCCCCATATGGTATTGCAGGGGAAAGGAAGAGTAATCATTGCAAACAGGCCCCAAACCTTATCTATCTCCAGGGATAAAATATGTATCCTGCCCTTGTCCTAGAACATGGGAAAGGGGTACACCTCCCACATAGAGTCTCACTATGTTACCTAAATGAGTTGAGGGAGTTAGAAAAGAAGAAACATTTGTAAGTCCTAGGCAAGAAACATTGGTGCCCTAAAAACCTCATATTTAATTGAAATAATGGATACAACTTCCTTCCTCCAAACCTCATCAACATACCAGCAGAGGAGAACTGCTGAAGGAGTTACAAAGAACATTGTGAAAGAGTACTTAGGGAAGTTGGAGGAATACTTAGGGAAGTTCAAAGTCAATAAAAGAGGTAAAAATAGAATAAAACAACACTGGAGAAAATTACTGTTTGTTCTGTGTGTAGGTTTTATTTTTGTCTTTTTTTTTTATTCTTTGGTGATAATTAACATGCAAGTAAGTTAGGCAAGTGCTCTAGTACTAAGCTGAGATACATTTCCAGCTCAAAGACTGATTTCTAGAGCCATGTCTAACATTAAAATAGCCCATCTCCTGGCCAGATTAAGATAATTTCAACATGTGAGGACCAACGTTTGAGGCCTATGATCTTTACTTCCTATTACATAATGCATGTCCAGCTTTTAACAGAAAATTACAAGACACTCAAAGTCAAAAAATAGTCTGAAGTCTGGAGAGACAAAACAAACACCAAAACAAGAATTATATAGGATGAATTTTGGAATTTTCATACAAGGAATGTAAATAACTGATAAATATGTTAAAGGCTCTAATGGAAAATGTAGACCAATTTCAAGAGTAGATGTGTAATATTGAGACAGATAGACAGACCATCCATTGGTAGCCAGAAAAAGGGTCTCAGAAAGAAAGGATTAGGACATCAAATTTCTGACCCCCACTGGTCCTAGACACAAGGACAGTTCCTTAGCAGCCCCTAGACATGACCAACTGCAAAGGGCACTTACTATTGTGCCAAGAGACCCCCTCAACCATCCTTGTGCTAATAAAGGCTGAGCTGTCACTTTTATCTATATTTGCTGCAGACACCAAAATAGAGTTCACTGGCTTGCTTTCTGAATGCTGCATCCCACCAATCACCTATAGAGATTGATCAAGGCCCTAAAATCCCCTAGACAACAGATACCCACTGGAATCCCTTTCTTGGGACCTCTCCCTTTTTGAGAGCTCTGCTTTTTCTTTATTTGTTCTGTTTACTTATACATGACAGCAAAATACATTTCAATTCATTGTACACAAATGGAGTACAACTTTTCATTTCTCTAGTTGTACACAATGTATTACCCTATATACATGTATGATTGCACCATTCATTCAATCATGCATGTGTATAGGGTAATGATGTCTTTCTCATTCTACCATCTTTGCCACCCTTTCTCCCCGTCCCCTCCTTCATTCCCCTCTGTGCAATCCAAAGTTCCTCCATTCTTCCCTTATTCACCCCTATCCCCCAGTTATGTATCAGCATCTACTTATCAGAGAAAATATTTGACCATTGTTTTTTTGGGGGGATTGGCTTATTTCACTTGGCTTAGCATGATATTCTCCAACTCCATCTACTTACTGGCAAATGCCATAATTTCATTCTTAAGGATAACTAATATTCCATTGTATATATACTACAGTTTCTTTATCCATTCATCCGTTGAAGAGCATCTAGGTTTGTTCCACAGTCTAGGTATTGTGAATTGAGCTGCTATAAACATTGATATGGCTGTGTCACTGTACTAAGCTGATTTTAAGTCCTTTGGGAGTAGGCCAAGAAGTGGGATAGCTGGGTCACATGGTGGTTCCATTCCAAGTTTTCTAAGGAATCTATTCTGATTTCCAGAATGGTTTCCGATTTACAATCCCACTATCAATGTTTGAGTGTACCTTTTCCCCCATATCCTTGCCAACAGTTATTGTTTCTTGTATTCTTGATAATTGCCATTCTAATTGGAGATGTAATCTTAGTTTTGATTTATATTTATCTAATTACTAGATTTAACATTTTTCATATATTTATTGATCAATTGTATATATTCTTCTGCAACATGTCTGCTCAGTTGCTTAGACCACTTATTGATTGGGTTATTTGTATTTTTGGTGTTAAGTTTTTTGAGTTCTTCATAAATTCTGGAGATTAGTGCTCTATCTGATGTGTGTGTGGTAAAGATTTTCTCCCATTCTATAGCTATCTCTTCATGTTATTGATTGCTTCCTTTGCTAAGAAGCTTTTTAGTTTGAATCCATCCCATTTATTGATACTTGTTTTCATTTCTTGTACTTCGGGAGTCTTGTTAATGAAGTCTGGTCCTAAGCTGATATGATGAAGATTTGGGCCTACATTTTCTTCTGTTTAGTGCAGGATCTCTGGTCTAATTTCCAAGGTCCTTGATCCATTTTGAGTTGTGTTGTGTTCAGGGTGAGAGATAGGGATTTTCAGTTTTCCCAGCACCATTTGTTGAAGAGGCTATCTTTTCTCCATTGTATGTTTTTGGCACTTTTGTGTAGTATGAGATAACTGTATTTATGTGGGTTTGTCTCTGTGTCTTTTCTACCATCTAAGTATCTGTATTGGTGCCAATACCATGTCACTTTTGTTACTATGGCTCTGCAGTATAGTTTAAGGTCTGGTATTATGATGCCTCCTGCTTCATTCTTCCTGCTAAAAACTGCTTTGTCTATTCTGGGTCTCTTATTTTTCCAAATGAATTTCATGATTGCTTTCTCTTTCTGTGAGGAATGTCATTAGAATTTTAATTGGAATTGCATTGAACCTGTATAGCACTTTTGGTAGTATAGCCATTTTGACAATATTAATGCTGTCTATCAAATAACATGTGCGATCTTCCCATCTTCTAAGGTTTTCTTTAATTTCTTTCTTTAGTGTTCTGTAGTTTTCATTGCAGAGGTCTTTCACTTCTTTTGTTAGATTGATTCTCAAGTATTTCATTTTTTGAGGCTATTGTGAATACAGTAGTTTTCCTAATTTCTCTTTCAGAGGCTTCATCACTTATGAATAGAAATGCATTAGATTTAGGAAAATTGATTTTATATCCTGCCACTTTGATGAATTCATTTATTAGTTCTAGAAGTTTCCTGGTGGAATATTTTGGATCCTCTAAATATGGAATCACATCATCAGCAAATAGTGATAGTTCTTCTTTTCATATTTATATTCTTTAATTTCTTTCATCTCTCTGATTGCTCTGGGTAGAGTTTCAAGGATGATGTTGAATAGAAGTGGTGAAACAGGGCATCCCTGTCTTGTTCTAGCTTTTAGAGGGAATGCTTTCAATTTTTCTCCATTTAGAATGATGTTGGACTTGGGCTTAGCATAAGTAGTCTTTACAATATTGAGGTATGTTCCTGCTATCCCTATGTTTTCTAGTGTTTTGAACATGAAGGAGTGTATTTTATCAAATGCTTTTTCTACATCTATTGAAATGATCACAATTCTTAACTTTAAGTCTATTGATATGAATTACATTTATTGATTTCCAGATGTTGAATCAACCTTGCATCCCTGGGATGAATCCCACTTGATCATGGTGCACTACCTTTTAAATGTTTTTTATGCAATTTGATATAATTTTGTTAAGAAATTTTGCATTTATGTTCATCAGAGAAATTGGTCTGAAGTTTTCTTTCCCTGATGTGTCTTTCTGTTCTTGGTTACAGGGTGATACTAGCTTCATAGAATGAGTTTGGAAGGATTCCCTCCTTTTCTATTTCATGGAATACTTTGAGGAGTATTAGTATTATTTCTTCTTTGAAGGTCTTGTAGAACTCTGCAGAGAATTCATCCGGTCCTGGGCTTTTCTGGATTTGTAAGCTTTTGATGTTATCTTCTATTTCATTGCTTGAAATCTGTTTAAATTGTGTATGTCTTCCTGATTCAGTTTGGGTGGCTCCTATGCCTCTAGAAATTTGTTCATGTCTTCAAGATTTTCTATTTTGTTATAGTATAGATTTTCAAAATACCTTCTAATTATCTTTTCTATTTCAGTAGAGTCCATTATGATATATTCTTTTTCATCACAAATTTTAGTAAGTTGAGTTTTCTCTCTCCTTCTCTTCATTAGTGTGGCTAAGGATTTATCAATTGTGTTTATTTTTTTCAAAGAACTAAATTTTTGTTTTTTCAATTGTTTCTTTTCTTTCAATTTCATTGATTTCAATTCTCATTTTAATTATTTCCTGTCTTCTCTTATGTTTGGTGTTGATCTGTTCTTTTACTAGGACTTTGAGATGTAATGTTAGGTCATTTATTTTACTTTTTATTCTTTTAATGAATGAGCTCAATGCAATGAACTTTCCTCTTAGTACTGCTTTCATAGTGTCCCAGAGATTTTGATATGTTGTATTGGTACTCTCATTTACCTCCTAGAATTTATTAATCTCTTTCCTGATGTTTTCTGCTATCCATGCATCATTCAATAATGTATTATTTAGTCTCCAGGTGTTGGAGTAGTTTCTATTATTTATCACTGATTTCTAATTTCATTCCATTATGATCTGATAGAATGAAGGACAATATCTCTATTTTTTTGTATTTGCTAAGAGTTGCTTTGTGGCATAATATATAATCTATTTTAGAGAAGGATCCATCTGCTTCTAAGAAAAAAGTGCATTCACTCATTGATGGATGGAATATTCTATATATGTCTGTTAAGTCTAAATAATTGATTATATTATTAAGTTCTATGGTTTCTTTGTTTGGTTTTTGTTTGGAAGATCTATCCAATTGTGAGATAGGTATGTTAATGTCACCCAGCACTGTTGTGTGGTAGTCTATTTGATTCCTGAAATTGAGAAGGGTTTCTTTGATATACATAGATGCTCCATTATTTGGGGCATAAATAATTATAATTGTTATGTCTTGTTGATGTATGATTCCTTTAAGTGGGATGAAATGTTCTTCTTTATCCCTTCTGACCAATTGGCTTGAAGTCCACTTTATCTGATGTAAGGATGGAAACCTCTGCTTTTGTTCAGTCTATGTGTGAGAAGTATTTTTTCCATCCTTCACCTTTAGTCTGTAGATGGTATTTTCCTATGAGTCAAGTCTCTTGAAGGCAGCATATGTTGGCTCTCCTTTTTTTCAATCCAATCTGCCAGGCCATGTCTTTTGATTAATGAGTTTAGGCCATTAACATCCAAGGTTATTACTGAGATATGATTTTCATTCCCAGTCATTTCAGCTTATTTTTTGGTTTTTAACTTGACTTGGTTTTGCCTTTGATTGACTTTTCCTTTAGTGTAGTTCCTCCCTTTGCTGACTTTCATTGTTGTTTTTCATTTCCTCCTCATGGAATATTTTGCTGACAATGTTCTATAGTGTAGGTTTTCTATTTGTAAATTCTTTTAACCTTTGTTTATCATGGAAGATTTTTATTTCACCACCAAATCTGAAATTTACTTATGCTGGATATAAGATTCTTGGTTGGCAACCATTTTCTTTCAGAGCTTTGTATATTTCATTCCAGGCCATCCTAGCTTTTATGATCTGGGTTGAGAAATCTGCTGATACCCGAATTGGTTTCTCCCTACATGAAATCTGATACTTTTCTCTCATGGCCTTAAGCCAATCCCAAAAAAACAAAGGCCAAATGTTTTCCCTGATAGGTGGATGATGATATAGAATTTGGCTGGGGGAGGGGGTGTGGGGTGAGAGAAGAATGGAGGAACTTTAGATTATGTAGAGGGAAATGAGAGAGGGAAGGGGCAGGGATATGAAAAGTGGTGGAATGAAAAAGACATCATTACCCTATGTACATGTATGATTAACAAGAATGATATGAATGTACATCGTGCACAACCATAGAAATGACAATTTGTACTCCAAATATGTACAATGAATCAAAATGAAGTCTGTAAAAATAAAAAAATTAAAATAAAAATAAAAAAACAAAGTAAAGGATCTTAGAAAGTTCAAAAAAGAAATTCTATCTGTATTTTGTATATTGGACATTTTCATCATAATGTACCTTGGAGCAGATCTGTTATAATTTTGTACATTTGGTGTCCTCTAAGCCTCTTGTATTTGATTTTCCATTTCATTCTCCAGGTTTGGGAAATTTTCTGATATTATTTCGTTGAATAAGTTCATTCTTTTGGTTTGTATCTCTGTACCTTCCTCAATCCCAATAATTCTTAAATTTGGTCTTTTCCTGTTATCCCATAATTCTTCGAGTTTCTGTTCACGATTTCTTACCATCTTCTCTGGGTGGTCAACTTTATTTTCAAGATTAAATATCTTGTCTTCATTGTGTGAGGTTCTGTCTTCCAACTGATCTGTTCTGTTGGTGACACTTTCCATTGAGTTTTTAATGTGGCTTATTGTTTCCTTCATTTCAAGAATTTGTTTGATTTTTTTTTCAGAATCTCTATCTCTTTATTGAAGTAATCTTTTGCTTCCTGCATTTTCTCTTTTAACTGTTTATCGAAGTGATCTTTTGCCTTCCTTTGCTCTCTTATGTCATCCTTTACTTCACAAAACATTTTTTTTTTTTTTTTTTTTTTTTTTTTTTTGCGGTGCTAGGGATTGAACCCAGGGCCTTGTGCTTGCGAGGCAAGCACTCTACCAACTGAGCTATATCCCCAGCCCACAAAACATTTTAAATATGTACATTCTGAACTCCTTTTCTGACACTTCTACTCTGCTGTCAATGGATTCTATTCAGACTGCATTTAGGTTTATTTAGGGCACTTTCTTCCCTTGTTTTTCCTGTTGTTCTGTCTTCCCCTCTATCAGTGCAGATCCAAGGTATTACAGTTTGTACCCTATAGATATATAGTGTCCCTGTAGGTTTCCAATACTCCACTTTTAAGAGAGAGATCTCAATATTAACAGTGCTCAATCAAAAAATATGCAGCCTTAAACCAAATAGCCCCTATTAAGATGTTAACAGTTTTTTTTGCAATAAAAAAAAATATGTGTTTTATTATTATCTACAACAAAAAGAATAGGTTTGCAATAAGGTCTCCAATTTCTAATGGTGGACAAAGAATAGGGGAGGGGTGTAGGATGTGATGTTAATGCATTAAGAGGTGAGACTATAGAGGCACTAGTTCATAGGAAGATTGAAAGAAGAATCAAAAGAAGTTGGTTGTCAGCAGGAGAAAAGAGAGAAGAGGCTCAGAGGAAACTGATAAATTAGAGGAAAATAGAGTGAAAAAAATAAAAAAATTCAAAAAAGAGGGAAAACAACACATACAAAACAAAAGAATCTACCACAAAACTGTAATATACTGTTCAAACTTCCTAGTCCTCAGAAGCCAGATGCATGAAAAGTACTTGATTTCAAAGATATCAGGGATGTGAGTGCAGAAAATGAGGAAAGAATAAAAAATAGGGAAAACAGAGTGTTGAAGGCAAATTGAACAATTGTTTCTGTTGTAGTTCAGCATCTTCTCTGCTTTCCTTCTCATCTGCTAGGTGGAGTTGTCTGGAGTTTGCTGGTAACTCCACCCTCAGTATGATGAAAGTTACTAAGGTGGGAGGATTGGACTTGGAGGTGGGACTCCTGGAGGTAGGGTGTATCAATTGCCAGTCCCTCTGGAAGACTGCAACCCACAACTCTCCTTTGGGGTCCACTCATGTGATACAGGAGCTGGTCTTAGCCACTTCCCTCACTTGTGAACTCCCCAAATCCTGGTCTCTAATTTAGACTCTAAATTGTATTTTTCCTGCCCCTATCCTTTCAACTTCCCAATCAGGAAACTCTCTCTCCAGATGTCCTAAGGGCTGTGCACCGGGACCTGTGTGCCTATCATGGAAAGCTGTACTGCATCAGATATACAAGGACCACACATTGAGAACTGTAGCCTTAAGCACTAGGTCAGGTTGGTGGCTAGTGGGTGGTCAGAAGACTGGGGATTGAGAAACCGGAGGGCCCTGTTGATTGTCAAACCAGCAGGATCAAGTGATCAGTGAGTGCTGGTTTAGGAAGGGAGTCATGGACAAGGCTAATGTCAGGTCCTAACAAGTACTTCCCAAGTTGTTTCTGGGATCTTGGTGGGTGCTGGGTTGGTTGGTTGGATGAGCTGAATCAAGATGCCCTCATTCCCTTGTCCTACCTACTGACCCCTTGCAAAGCTCTCTCCTGTCTCTGCAGCAAGATAGAGGCTATTAGCACAACTTGCAGGGATACTTCAGATGTAACCAAGTATGTAGGGCCCTTGGTGATCATCTTTCAGGTCCTGGCTGTTATCCCTAAATGGAAGTGGTCACGTCCCTAGTTGGTGGCAGCAGCAGCAGCTAACTTGTAGGTGCCTTGATAATGAGCTTCTAGTCTCCAGCAAGTATCCCAAGATGGAAGCTGCCCCAACTAAAAATGGTGGCATTGGCATGGGGGGGGCGGTAATCCAAGATGGCTGTGAAGGTGTTCCAAGATGGAGGCTACCGTGCATTGATAGATGGAGGGCGGCAGGGTGTGGCACTAAATCTGTGGGGTTGGGTACCAGACTCTCTCCTTTCTTTTTATTACTCAAATAAATTCTGTTACTGTTACTTTGCTCTTTTCCTGTGTCAATGGATTTCATTCTTCAAATTTGTGAGACAAAGAATCCACCTTACATCCAACCTCCCTGTTACAATGTAAACAAAAGAAATGCAAATTCTAATAAAGAATCAAAATGAAATGGTATAAGTCAACAACATGGTAATGAACATCAAGAGTATCTTTGATAGACCCATCAGTAATTCTATACAAAGAAATTTACAAGTTTGAAGATTGGGCAAAGAGGAATACTCCAAACAATAAAGAGAAAATTGAATGAAAAAATAAAACTACATCCAAGGACTGTAAAATAATTTCAAAAGGTGCAATACAGCATAGTTGGAATATCTGAAGGTGAATAAGACAAAGTGGAAGAAATATTTGAAGTAATAATGAGTAACAACAAAGGAGTCTTTAACATTCATGCCATGTAACTCAGAGAAGCTCATAGAACACTGAGGAAGATGATATCCTCACACCTCCAAGAAACCTACATCTAGACATACTATATGCATAAGGTAGACATATTATATGCATTAGACATCAAATGCACAAGATAATGTTGAGATAAATTGGAAATAAGGCAACTCACCAGCAAGATGATCAAGGAAAAGATTTCTAGCACCCTTCTCACAAAAAAAAATCATGCAATTCATATGACAATGGACTAAAATAGTCAGTGCTGAAAGGAAAAACAAACACAAACCTAGAGTTCTAGATGGAGCCAAATTAGGCTTCGAAAGCATAAGAGGAATGAAAGTCATCTCAATATATCCTGGAACTCCAAAGCAATCACCATCAAATCCAAGAACATTGATTTGCAGATACTGATAAACTGGTTCTCAAGTTTGTATGGAAAGGGGAAAGACCAAGAATCACTAACACAATACTGAAGAATAACGAAAAGTTTGGAGATTTATACTGCCTGGTTTTAAGACCTACTACAAAACTATAGCAAACTGAAAACAAAACAAAAAAGGCATTTGGAACAATGTAACAGAACACAGCCAGGAAAAGCTCTCAAAAAATATAGTCTATGTATCTTTAGCAAAAGAGTAAAGCCCATCCAGGGGGAAAAGGATAGTACTCCCAACAAACAATACAGGAACATCAAACTTCCTAAAAATATTATACAAAATAGCCATAATTATAATTATAAACCTTTAGCCAGACAATAGATCTTACATAAGAACTAATTCATATAGATAATGAGATATAAATTTAAAATGCTCATCTCCCAAGACTTTAAAGTGAAAATAGAAAAATGACATTATTTTGGTTTTGTGGTCACATTTAAATTCAATACCAATGATGATACAGAATCTGGTTGTGGGGTGGTTGGGGGTGAGAGAGGAATGGAGGAACTTCAGATTACGTAGAGGGGAAAGAGGGGGAAGGGGGCAGGGGTATGAAAAATGGTGGAATGAGACAGACCTCATCACCCTATGTACATGTATGATTACATGAATGGTGTGAATGTATATCATGTACAACCATAGAAATGAAAATTTGTATCCCATATGTATACAATGATTCAAAATGAAGTCTGTAAAAATTAAAATTAAAAAATAAAAATAAAGAATTAAGAGAAAAAAATAAATTCAATACCGAGAAAAAGCTCTATGTGAGGAAAAAGTTCATAAGTTGAATAAAATTGTATTTGAAGAAGTATCTGGAAAAGGTACCGCCAAGTGAATCAAATATATGCTACAGACAGGTAGAAGACATTTGCAAAGCATATAACTGATGAGTGGCTTATATCCAAAATGAACATAAAACTCCTCAAACTCAGTAAGAAAAAAAAATATTTTTAAACAAGTCAAAGATCTTAAGACATCTCATCAAAGAAGATATGTAATGGGCAAATGGAAGCAAATGAACTAAAGTCAGAATATGCTCAACATCTTTGTCATTGAGAAATTTAAAATTTTTAAATGAAATACACCCATAGCTCTGTTGAAATGGCTAAAATCCAAAAATTTGTTCATAATAGCTCCTGGTGAGCATGTGAAACAACAGGAATTCTTATTCACTGCTGGCAAGAACGAAAATGGTACAGCACTTTGGAAGACAGCTTGGCAGGTTTTCGTCAACCTAAACAGTCTTACTATATGATTCAGCAATCATACTCTTAGGTATTTATCCAACTAATTTCAAAATTTACATCCAGATAAAAACTGACACACAAATGTTTATAACAATTTTATTCATAATCATAAAAACTTAAAACAACTAAAATGTCCTGCCAAGGAAGAACTGGTAAATAAATTCTGGTACATTCATATAACTGAATATTATTCTGAGATAAAAAGAAATGAACTAATAAGCTATGAAAAGACATGGATGAATCTTAAGTGCATATTACTAAGCAAAATAAGCCAGTCTAAAAATGCTTTATACTGTATGATTCCAATTATATGACTTCCTGAAAAAGGCAAAACTAGGGATCACAAAGAGATTAGTGATTGCCAGGAGTACAGTAGGTGTGAAATAGGAGACGATTGAATGGATGAACCACTGAGGACTTTTAGGGTGGTAAAACCATTCTGTATGCCATTATAATGAATATAAGACACTTAGTATTTGTAAAAATCCACAGAACTTCATAGCACCAAGAGTAAACATTAAAATATGCAAATTTTCAAAAAAAAACATTCAGGAGGCTGGGCAATCTCAGGATACCATATAGAATGTGACCCCCCCAAATCATTACAAATACACATGACAACCTCACTGAACTGGACTGTAGAATGAGGCCTAATAACAGTAACTGAAAAGGAAAGGAATCTCTAAGTGTAAAGACTAGTAACTACGCATTGTAGTTGAAAAAGCTGCTTCCCAAAGGTGCATAAGTTAACAACTCTAAGTCCAGTGTATGTGCATATTGAAATGGAACAAGTAAGTTAACAGGTGTAGAGCCTGATCATCTCTGTTGAAGGGGTATACTAAAGACAAATAATAGTAGATGAAAAGAAGCAGGCACGGTGGTACAGGCCTGTAATCCTAGTGGCCTGGAAGGCTGAGACAGGAGGATCTTGATTTCAGAGCCAGCCTGATCAAAAGTGAGGTGTGCTAAGCAATTCAGTGAGACCCTGTCTCCAAATAAAGTGCAAAACAGGGCTGGAGATGTGGCTCAGTAGTTGAGGT
>JAJEJO010000696.1:283106-347361 GCA_020662805.1 Glaucomys volans | reverse complement strand
CAAAAAAAAAAAAAAAAAGAAAAAAAGATGAAAAGAATGTCCTAAATAATAATATATTAGAATGGAGTCTTAAATACAAACTAATGTTTAACGTAATATACCTACAGAAATATTTATGGATAGGTGTATCTCTGAGTTCAGAGATACCAGAGGCAGGAGTACCCCAGTAGTTACAGGCACATCTATCACCCAGAGCTTGGCTTCTAATACCACTCTCCATTAAATAAATGATGGTTCCTTGATAAGTGACTGATTGTTTTTTTTTTCTTTTTCTTTTTTTGGTACCAGGGATTGAACCCAGGGACACTTAACAAGCCACATTCCCAGCTCCTTTATATGTTTGGAGGCAGGGTCTTGCCAAGCTGCTTAGGATCTCACTGCGCTGCTGAGACTGGCTTTGTTTTTTTCTTTTCTTTTTTTTTTTTTGTATTTTTTTTTTATTTGCTAAACTTCTCATTTTAATTGGGTTGGTCAATGAGTTTTTTTTCTCAGGATCTCAGGAGAAGTTTGATCAAACTTATTTTTTTTTATTTACTTATTGATTCATTGAACACAAATGGAGTACAGCTATTGTTTCACTGGTTGTACACAAAGTAGAGTCACACCATCTGTGCGTTCATGCATGTACACAGGGCAATGGTATCTGTCACACATTCTGTTATTATTTTTACCCCCCACCCTGCCCCCACCCCTCCCTTCCCTCTATGCTATCTATCCTTCCTCCATTCTTGCCACCCTTCACCTCCGCATTATGCATCATCATTCATTTATCAGAGAGACCATTCAGCCTTTGGATTCTGGGGATTGGCTGATCTCACTTAGCATAACAGTCTCCAACATCATCCATTTACCTACAAATGCCATAATTTTATTCTTCTTTATGACTGAGTAATATTCCATTGTGTATATATACCACAGTTTCTTTATCCATTCATCTACTGAAGGGCATCTAGGTTGATTCCATAATCTAGCTATTGTGAATTGAGCACCTATGAACATTGATGTGGCTGTATCACTGTAGCAATCTGATTTTAAGTCGTTTGGGTATAGGCCAAGGAGTGGGATAGCTGGGTCAAATGGTGGATCCATTCCAAGTTTTCTAAGGAATCTCCACATTGCTTTCCAGAGTGGCTGCACCAACTTGCTCTCCCACCAGCAATGTATGAGTGTGATCTTCCTGTGTCAGCCTCCCGAGCCACTGGAATTATAGGCATGCACCACCACACTCCGCTAAATGACTGATTCTAAGTCTGGGGCAATGACAAAGCTAGAATTATCTAAGCACATGACTAGCAGTAATGGCTCACAACCCAAACTATAAAATAAATGTCTATCTGTACTGACATAACTGATTAAATAGTAAATGGAGAGTTAGATAAATCTCCAATGCAGAAAAATTCCAATCTGTGTTCACTTTGTACCTTTTAAGTACAGCACAAATCCCCCGTTCAAGTGTTGATTGCACATTGTAACAGCCTTCTTAAGAACACAGAAGGGGAAAGAAAGGAATAACTCTCTAGTGGACAACACTAGGTCATCAGGTGACCAATGTTAACACCAACCATGGTAAGAATATGTGCCCTTGATATGTGATGAGAATGGCATTTTACCTAAGTCTTCTTTATAAAACCCCAAGCCCCAGTCTAATTATGAGAAAAGCATTAAACAAATCCCCATTGAAGGACAGTCCACAAAATATCTGACCAGTAGTCCTGAGAACTGTCAAGGTCATCATGAACAAGGAATGTTTTAAGAAACTGTCACAAGTGAGAGCAGTCTAAGAAAACATGACCAGGAAATTTAATTTGATATCCTGGATGAGATCCTGAAACAGAAAAAAGACACTTGGGAAAAAATGAGGAAATCTGAATAATGTACCGACTTCATGATAATGCATCAATATCAGTTCATTAATTGCAACAAAGTCCTGTAATAATGGAAGGTGTTGAAAGCAGTGGGAACTGTGTGGGAAATAGGGGAAGTCTCTACATTGCCTTCAAAATAATTTCACCCATCTAACAGTGTTCTAAATTTATTTTAAAATGGAAGGATATGGCAGTCACTTCTGCTACTGGAAGAAATCTAAGAAGAATACACTTGACTACTTGACTTTAATTCCCAGACCAGATCTAAACTAGTGTGTGGTCACAGTCTAAACCTTAACTCAAAGTGGAGGAGAATCACAACTAAAGTAACAACAACACACCCAGAGTTCTACATACAAAACCTTGACCTAGATGACAGTCAAATATCTATCTAAAGACTTCAAGAGAAGTCTGGATGACTAACAGAATTTATGTACCATAATTCTAGCAGCGCACGGATGTTACATTATTGACTACTGTGGCCTCTGGGCTAGCCATCTGTTCCTGCAAATGAAGTTTTATGGGAACCCAACCATGCTCATTTGTTTGTGTTTTCTGTGGGTGCTTTCAAGGCTAAAAGGGCAGAGCTGAGTAGTGGTAACAGAGCACAGCCTTCAAAGCCTGAAATACTTACTATCATGCTCTATAGAAAACCCTTGTTGATCCCAGCAATATGCAACATCACCACCCTTTTGAGTCCTTCAACACAGTGATTCCCCATTCCCATCTTCTCTGCAGGAGTCCAGGTTCTCTGCTATCAGTGTTCATCCACATCCACTAAATTCCAAATGCCGCTTAATAAATTGTTCTGTCCAGCCTGTCCTATCAGCTTAACCAAAGAGAAAGAAAACATTGCTCCCAAATAAACAATGATGGTCATACAAAAGCATGACATCAAATGTCGCATTGATTTGGTCCCTGAGGACAGGTGTAAAAAGCGAGTAACCAGAGAAGCAGCGAAGCATATAATATTAGTGTATGCAACATTACCTGCAGCACATTGTTCTTAATCCATTTCTGCACCTCTCACCCTAGACTTCATGTCCTATCAGTGGCAGAGAGGTGATGTTAATGCTATGAGACATTTGATTTCACAAGCACAGAAAGTGTGAGCTGCTCATTCCTGGCTTCCCATTTCCTATTAGAAGCCTGCCTTGTTCTTCTCTCTTTACTCCCCTTCCGTCCTCCTTTCCTTCCTTTCTTTTTTGTTTTCTTGTTCCTCTCTTTTCGATTTTCCTTAGAATTTCTTCCTTCATTTACCTTTTGAGAATGTACTATATGTAAAAGTAATATCCCAGGTCAATACGACACAACTCCTAAAGGAACTCATCTTATTTTCAAATAGTCTGGAAACTCCTCTGAGATGTATTGTGACTTCTTAAATACTAGAACAAAGGTACAAATAAGGCTATATTGTCAATGACTCTTAAAGGAATCAATGTTGGGAACATGGATTTTTTTGTTTTAAATTGCTTCCTCCTATCAGGACCAGATAGACATAATGGATCTTTGCTAGCAGGACAAGATATGGAAGATCTTTGGTCCATGAACTTAATATTGGGGCATTATAACTCGATCACCACTTCCCACATACAAGAAGGTTGTTAGAGAAATCACAACAGTAAAGTATGATTTTTCCTTACTTTTTGTGTAGTACACAGAAGTTCACAAATCACTTTAACATTGAATATACTTCCAAGAGAGGCTTGTGAAACATAAAGGACCTATCAGGCAGGAGAGGTGAGTGTGTGCTGTATCTGCATCCCTGCTGCCATTTTATCCCCAGATCTCTATTCCAGGATGCTGTTTCCCACTGAGTCTATTCACAACTCACATTTCTTCTCAGTGGGAGGCCTGACAGCCCCACAAGATCTGACATGCCGGATGAAAGAAGTGTGCAAAACTTTCTGTAAATTACGACACCTTAAAAATAGGAAAGCTATTCCACAATGGTGCCTGCTACTTGGGGAGTATAATAAAGTGGGAATGAGTAAAAGAGAGTGAGTGAGTTTTATTACTCTGGGGCTTTTCATAATTCCTAGAACCCCACTTTCATCAGACAGGTTACCCCGAGGGCAGTGATTACATCTTACTCATCTTTGGTCTCCCAATCATGGTGCTCAGTACCAATGTGCGCAAATGATTGTGGCTTAATGGAATCAAATTTTCTTTTCCTTAACAGTGTCAATTCTCCTCAGGAGTCACCAGTGACAATTCCCTAGTGACTACTGATGGCTTGGGGCCTTTTCTACTTGCTCTGTATTTGTCAAAATTAAATCCTGTGGCTGGAATGGTTGTGAATTGGATGCCAGTGGTGTTTTTAAGTCACTAGGCTGAGTTTGCTTGTCATTTCTGAAGAAGTGGGCTCACTTTAGTAGGGAATGGGATAGGGTAGGTTTCTCATCAATTATCTTTTCTCTGGCTCCTTTTTCCCACTGATGTTTCTCTACCTGTCTAGGAAAAAAGATCACCACCTTCAGCATTGAAATCTTCTGAATGGGTCCCAAAGATAGAAGCTTTCCTTATTTAGGATCTCACTCTAGAGTAACATTTACTCACAATGTAAGTATCTCCATAACTTTCATGTGTACGTCCCAAACAAACCTCACAATGCTTTTTTCTCTTCTTTCTTCCTTTTCAGTTTTCTCTAGAAAGAAAGATAGAAATACACAACTCCTACCTTGCTCTCTACCAAACTTCTCCATGAAGGTTTCCTTTCTAAAATAGGTTGACATACCGGACTGTACTGGAATACATTCAAAACATGCACCATGCCGCAAGATGTAGAAGCCAAATAGTTCCTCCATGCCCCAAGCCATTTTTGCTCCATCCAATAATGGACTGAATTAATACAATATCCTAGACTATTTTAGAAATGTATTATCTGCATAACTAATACACTCCCAGATAGATCAAAGGTGACTGACTCTTTTTCTTCATAAGGTCTCCCATCCAGCATAAACTACCCCATCTAAATTACTCGAACTATGTCTCTAAGAAAAGTAATTTGAAAATACATCATTTTGGTAATTAGCTCTGCCCTTATATCTTGTGATTTAAGAAAACTAAGACCAGTTCATGGTAATTTTCTGTGGGCCTCTCTGCTTCTTACAATTATAAATGTCAAGGTCCATAAGGGTCCCATGAAGATCAATATTATTTCAAAAATTTTTTATCTGAAGATATCTTTAATTATTTTATTATGTCTCATTGTGACCTTTGCAACAGCAAAAATTCTGACTCTCAGTACTTTCTTTATAAAAATCAGGAACATCACACTTCAAAGTATTATTCAAAAATACACTTATTATTATTCTTCAAAGTATTATTTAAAAATACAAGAATGTTCAAGAAAAATATTTGTCACAGCGATCATCAGTTAGCAGGCATTCAATAAAGGTTAACTGCAGGGAATGATATGGACGATGTGGAGACAGTCATTACATACAGATGAGGATGAGAAACCTTCTTTTTTGCCATAGCATATTACATAAAGAAATGAATTCTCCACTTAGCCAGGTAAATACCATTTTGTAGAGATCTAATCAGACATGGAAGGTTACTATTTTCCACCATATTACGACAGGAAAAAATGTACTTCATGAAGGAAAACTGCATTGACTATGTTAAAATTTCTCAAGTTCTCTCATGCTCATTCTTCTCTGCTCTTCAAAGTTACAAATGTCAAGACTCCTAAGTGACCTGTGAAATGCAATATTTATATTATTTCTCTTAAAATTTTTCTCATTAAAAATCTGCTTAGGAGCATATTTGATTTTTCTGCCTGTAACTGTACCAAAAAGAAGCAAAAGGAGACCTATTCTCCTAAAATTCATGTAACAGGGGATGTACATTGAAGTTGATTACCCTTTCCTAAAAGTGAGCTTCCTGGATATTCCATCTAACTATATGCTGTTTTGCCGCAATTATAATAGTTGCTATTTCATATCTTAATTTATAAAGTATTTCTGATATCAAAATAAAAGGGTCTGTTGCTAGACATGGACACTTTTAGTTTCCTCATATCTTTTAATGTAACAGGAAAACAAGCAACAGGTAACACAAAAAATAAAAGAATTTCAATTAAAGGGCTATTGGGAGAACAAATACTAAATAGTCAAATATCACCTATACTCTTTGAGGAAGTAATACATTATTGTTGTTTAAACTATTTCAAACTATATGTAATTAAAAAATTGTCCTGGGTGAGTTTAGCAAGATGCCACAATAGGATCCTCTGGACTCCTGCCCCACCCACAGATGCACTGAATGAACAGCTACGAATGGCTTAGTTATCTCTGAGAGAAATCCAGAAGCTAGTTGAGAACCCCCTGTACCCTAAAATGCTCACATCAAAATGGGTAGGAAAAGCTTAAATATACTCTTGCTATAAACTTGCAGCACAGCACGCTACACCTGGGAAGGACCCTTCAACTTCTAGCTTCTGCCTAAGGAGAGAAGAGTTTTAGAGTGCATACCTAGCACTCCAACTTTCATGGCTGCTCCCCAAGGGACTGATTCCTAACTCACACCTCTAGAAGCTGGTGTGGCTCAGCATTCACTAGTGCCCATGGACCACACAGAATAAAGAGGTGGTTTTAAAGAAGTGCACAGGATATTCTCTTGTCCCTTTCCCCTGGCTCATCACAGAAGCAGGTGGCAATAAAGCCCAACTCCAAGCTGCTCTGGTGAAGAAGTGAACTGCACCTCTGTATCTTGACTTTTTCAGCTCCTACTACAGGAATTGGCTTATAACTTTCCTGTCTGTCAAAGATGACAGGGCAGACAGTCACCAGTCCCTTGAGAACTGATTAGGTAAGTGGGCACTTCATGTGTCCTAGAGATTTATTGTGCATTTGGGCACTTTTCATGGTCCCTTACCCCAGTTCACTCCAGTAGTAAAAGCATCCAACTTCTCCTTAGGAGGAGTGGGACCACACATGTAGGCCCCCAAATTTTCTAGTTGCTACCAAATGATGTTTCTGAGAGTTCATGAAGCCTAGCATTTGCTAGGTGTGGGAGATGTAGGAAGAGCCACTGAGCCATACGCATCCCTACAGCTGCGGAATGGGTACAATCCTGTGGAACACCCAGGTTTATCATGCTTGGGTAGCACACTCTCAAGTGACCAAACCTGCTGGCGAGTCATTGTCTCAGGAGAGTCTCACCCCATTCCCCCGCCTCTCCCTTCTTCTGCATTGTGCAGTTCAAGCTGGATTGCTCTGATAGGCTCTTGCAACATTGCTTCTCTTTACTCATTGACTCCCTACCTCTATAAACCATATATGCTACCTGAATAAAGCTGAGACTGCATCACAGAATCTGTTCTCCTGGAGTCGATTGTGCTCCATCGCCTCACCCCTTCCAAGGGAAAATTCCCACATTTTACTACAGCTAGGGCCATGATGGTTCCAGAAAACATAGTCATACTTTGAAAGAGACATGATCTTAATGGGAGCATAGGTATTTTCCACAACCCTTCTCCCTGTCTCAGTATAGAGCAAGTGATCTCTAATTCCTGGCACTTCCTCAAGAGAAGGAACTGGACCACATATCGAACAACCCAAATTTCTGCTCCTCAAGGAACTATCTCCTATCTCATTATTCTTGGGGAATTAAGGTGACAAAAATTTGTCACAAAGGTTTGCCAGAATCTCTGGCACAGTTGACTGGTGAGGATCATCTATTCAAGTCACTGCAGACAGAGGTGGCTGTTTTATCTCATGTGTAGAAAACAACCCATTAAGTCAAAGAAAATGAAGAAATGGAACTATACTCCAAATAAAAGGACAAGAAGAAAAACTCCATTATGAAATGGAAATAAGTTATTTACCTGAAAGAAAATTAAAAATAGCTATCATAAAAGGTGCTGAGACTATGAGATCACTGTATGAACAGATTTCCAGTAAAAAGAAAATATTTTGTGACTTTTTAAAAGTTTAACCAATAAATAAAAACATAAAACTGTGAGGTACCATGTGATATTTTGATACATTTTATAAGGCTTAAATCAGGTTAAACATAACTCTGTTCTCACTTATCATTTATTTACAGTGAGAATATTCAAAATCCTTTCTTTTAGCATTTTGAAATATATTGTTATCTATAGATACCTACCATATAATAACACACCAAAACTTTTATTCCCATCTAACTGTATCTTGGTCAACTTTTCCCCTTCCCCCTCTTCCACTATCCCAGCCTCTGGTAACCACCATTCTGTTAGAAACTTCTATGATAGCAACTTTTTAGGCAATATTTTAAACATTTTTTTAAAGAACGGAAATATTTTAAAAAGAAACCTAAAGAATATAAAAAAAAAACTAAACAAATTTTAATTAAAGGACTTTCATAGGAGGCCAGATCAAGCAGAGGAAAAGACCAGCAAACTAAAAATCATCCAAGCACAGGAGCAAAAAGAAAATCAGAATAAAAAAGAGTAAAGACCACATAAGGGATTTATGGGACACTATCGAGCAGACTACTTTGAGTCCTATAAAGAAAAAAGAAAATGAAAGTGGCAGAAAGTTTGCTCGAAGAAATAATGACTGAAAACTTTTCAAATCTTGGAATGGTAAGTAGACATACAGATTCAGAAAGACTGAAGCATGAAAATAAGTTGAATCCAAAGAAACCATGAACTAGAAAACCATATCCTCAAACTGTTAAGAAATAAACACAAAGAGAAAAATTTGAAAACATCGACAGGAAAGCAATTTGCTACCTACAAGGGAACTCCAGAAGATTTGCAGAGATTTTCTTTTCATCACAAGATATATTCTGTGCTCATATAATTATGTCAAAATGGATTCTATTGTCAGGTTAACTAGAAAGAACCAATTAAAAAAAGAAAACTTGCAGACTATACAGGAGTGAAAAGATGTATTCACAAGTGTTGAAAGTAGTGTAAGCAAGTGACATTTATCCCTGGAACACAGAGTTGTTTCCATATATAGTAATCAATGTGATATGAGACTTTAACAAAATGGAAGATTAAAACCACAGGATCATGTCAATAAATTTGAGGAAACATCTCACAAAGTTCAAAATCCAATCATGCTAAAAACCCTCAAGAGCATAAGTATAAAAGAAACTTAACACAATAAAAGTCATTTTTGAAAAGTCCACAGTTGATATAAAAATCAGTAGGGTAAAACTAAAATCATTTTCCCCCTAAGATCCAGTACAAGCCAGATGCCAATCATCACCACTTCTATTTAACATAGAAATGTCTATCACAATTTGAAAAAACAAACAGGCACACAAATAATAAAGGAATAAAGATCTCTGTTTGCAGATAACATGATCACATATGCAGAAAACACTGAATGTTTCATAGAAAACTGTTGGGCTTAATAAATTTAATAAAGTTTGAGTATATGTAAATCAACATACAAATATCAGTAGCACTTTTTGTACTAACAGTAAACTAATTTTTTTCAAAAAACAATTATATTTACAATAATATCAAAAGTAAAAATAAATATTTAGTAAAACATAATCAAGGAGGTGAAAGACACATAGATTGAAAAGAATAGAACACCATTGAAATAAATTCAAGTAAACACAAGTTAAAAGACATACAGTATTCATGGATTGAAGCAGTAAATGCCGTTCAAATGTCCACATTACACAAATTGGTATACAAATTCAATGAAGTCCATATCAAAGTTCCGATTGCATTTTTTAAAAGAAATAGAAGAAATACCTAAAATTCATATGGGATCACAAAAAACACAAAGAGCTAACTTTGAGCAAAAAACAAAACAGGAGGTATCAGACTTCCTGATGTCACAGTACATTGCAAAGGTATAATAATCAAAACACTATGATACTAGTGTAAAAACAAACACATTCCAGTGGAATAGAACAGATAGCCTGTAAGTAAATTCATGCATGTATCTTTTATGGGGTACCAAGAACTTAGAATGGGGAAAGGACAGTCTTTTCAATGAATAGTGTAGGTAAAATAAATATTCACATCCAGAAGAATAAAATTAAATCCTTATTTTACACTACATATAATACACAATGCAAAATAGATCAAAGACTTAAATGTAAGACCTGAAACTATAAAACTCCTTATAAGTTTACTTGGGGAAAAAACATAGGGAAAAAGTTCCTTTACATTTATCTTGACAAGTCTTTTTCAGATATGAAACCAAACAGGCAACAACACAAACAAGGAGAACTATATAAAACTAAAAATTTACATAGAGCAAAGAAAAAAACCCAACAAAATGAAAAGGCAAGCTACAGAGTGGAAGAAGGTATTTGCAAACCTTATACCAAGAAACTTTTAATGTCCAAAATATTCAAGGAACTTGTAAAACTCATTAGCACAAAAACCTGTTTTTAAAATGGACGAATGTTTAACTTCCACAAATGACTGGAAACCTGTAGTGTTTGCACATGTTTTTAATTGTTCAATCATAGAGTGCCTGATAATGTACATGTATTATATGTCATCTGAGAGTAAAGTATAGGCAAATGACCTAAATAGATGCATCTCAAGAGAAGACATATGAATAGCCAAAAGATATATATGAAAAGATACTGAACAACACTAATTAAAGAAATGCTCAAGTCAAAATCATGGTTAGAATATGACCTATTCTAACACACATGAGGTGGAATCAAAATATGATAGTAAGTGTTGGCAAGGACATTAAGAAAATGGAGCCCTTGTGCATCGTTGGTCTGGATGTAAATTGTTACAACTATCATGAAAGTTCCTTAAATATTTAAAAATAAAACCAGCAGATGGCTTTATTTTAAAATCAAAACATCATAAAGTCTTTATCACAAAACTAAAGGACATACATTATCAACAATGCTAGTATTGAAATCTTTAGAGACAGATTTTTGTTAACTTTAAGACAAAATATGCTATAGATTTGTTACTAAAAGTGAAATTGCCCAAAGGGTATCTACTTGTAACTTGGATGAATATCGCTAGTTAGTCCTCCAGGAAAATTTAAATGACCTTTTAAAAAATTAATTTGAAGTATACCTTACATTAATGGATACTCACTTCTAAAATACATTCCTTTGACTTATCACTCTAATAATTCCTAGAAACAGTCATGTTGATTTAAGACCCAAAGTAATTGCAGTCAAGCCAAGGACCTAGATTCCTTTTTTCAAACATCTTTGACCAAGAATTAAAAGAAACTATACATCTACTCTATATACTGAGTCCTGTGTAAAAAAAAATGTGCTTTACTTTGAGATTGTATCACATATTAGTGGGCTGGACAGAATGGTTTTAACTCTGGCTACAGTTATTCCCCTACCTGTATACAGGATCCTTTTGCAACCCATGTAGATCCTCCCATCAAGAGGTAGAATTTATGTACCATCATGTTGAATCTGCACTGTCCATTGGACACATTTTAACAAACAATGCAATGGAAGTGACATTGTGACAGTTCCATGTCAGAGAATCAGCTCATTCTTTCAAACTAGCCCATTCGCTATAAACTGGGCAAGCCTGCTGGATGCAGGAGATACCTGACCCAGTTTTTCCCATTGCCCCAGTCAATGGGGAGTCAACCCTCAATTACAGTGGAGTCATAGCAAACCCAGCCAACTCCAAAAGACACCTACTATGTCATATCACATTGCCAAACTACAGAATCAAAACTAATGGTTAGTTACTATTTTAAGCACTAAGTTTGGGGATGTTTACCAAGAAAAGCTAAATGATACATTAAGTATCTTTCTTATAATATTTGATTAAAAACAACTATGACTAGGAGAATACAGAATTTTTCTGTAACATATGATTGCTGGTCTGATTCTTCAAAGAGGGACTGAAATTGAACACATGACATTTACAGAGGAATAGTCTAAGTAAGCAGAAGTATCATCCCATAGTGATCAGTTTGGGGCACAAATAGAGGAATGTTGTGTTGGCAACTAATCACAGGGTTAGTTACGGCACTTACAGAATTACTGAAGGGCTTAAACAAATCAGGACACATAAAAACCCCGGAACAGTACTAAGTTAGAGAAATTATTAGCTGTCTTGGATGCCACATTAAGAACTTGATTTGTTTTACTACCAGGTTGTTTTGTGCTGTATATGTGCATATGTGTACATAGATGCTTGTGTAGATACATAAGCACAATGGATAGGAAAATGGAATTTCCAGGAAAAGCAGAAATATGAGCATAAGAGTGGCATGTCTGGGGGCTGGAGTTGTCGCTCAGTGGTAGAGCCCTTGTCTGGCATGTGAGGCACTGGGTTCAATTCTCAGCACTGCATATGAAAAATAAAGTGTGCTTTGACAACTACAAAAAAACACTTAAAAAAAAAGGAGTGGCATATTTGGGTTATTCCTCTAAGTAGTAGTTTGTCATTCTACAAAGAATTTTCATACCATTTTCTTTTTGCTCCTTGTCCACAGAAGACTGAATAATTAGCACATATTTACTGAATGACTTCTGTGTTTTAAGCATTTTTAGACCCACTTAAGGAGCAACTATTAGTAACATTATATTTGAAGACCTTGAAAAATCCTGTGTCTCAGCAAGATTCCCTCTTACGGTTTCCCCGAAAGCAGCTTTAGTAAAATAATCAGCCCAATTCTAGCTCATGTGGTGTCCACCTTTGCATATTAACACTGTCCTAATTTAAATTATTCTAACTTTTCTAATATACTAAGTTAGGGTCCATTACTTCAGCTTTTCAATTATTTAATAGAAAGAAACAAACACCAAGTGAAATAAATACTTGGCAAAATCAATCACTGCTAGATTCCTTTGCTTCAGAAGGTGAGTCACAAAGCTACGTTCACAAAGAACTTTTCATAAACACAAATCTATAGAGTGAATAGACAGGAGATTCAAGTAGGCTTGTTTGCGTTTATGAAGTTTGCCTCTGTACATTTCATGTGACAGAGTAACTCCATACTGTGTCAATATATTGACATTTTAAAATCTGCTTTTTGATTTTTATTGTTGATTTAAGAAAGGGTTCTGTAACCCTGGCACTATTGACATTTCAGATTGGAAGGGGGAAGGGCTTTCCTATAGGAAGTTCAGCAGCAACCCTGACTTTAAGGAACAGGAATATGCTTCATTAATCTGTTTATTTAGAATGCTGCTTGCGGTAGCATGGAATAGCAGAAGAGTCTGAGCGACTTCCATTTAGCTAGAACTGAGTAAGCACATGCAATTATAAAGTCTGTCAGTCCTTTTCAAACAGACTTCCTCTAGAATGACCCAATCAATAACAAAACAATAGGAAGTAGATTTTCCTTTTACAGAAATGTATATATTTCATCCATTATTGTGTTGAGAGGAAAAAAAAAATCCTATTTGTTTAGAAAACTCTGGGAAGAACTATGAGATTTCCTCCTTTTATTTGCAAAGTACCCATAATTCAACTTTGCTGAATATTTAATGTGCAGCATTTCATGTGCAATAAGACCATTATGTTAATATAACAGATGTCTTTCAAACTGTCAAACATTAATTACAATTAACTAGAGTGTTTTTAAAATAAGATTAAATTGTGACTTACTTTGAATTATAGTTCAACAAGCTAATGTTCTTTTTTTTCCCCCCAAAGACCAAGTGTTAACTGATCATGGTAAACAGATTTAAAAAAAGAAACAAAAAACAAAAAACTATTCTCTGAAAAAAAAATGTGCTTTTGCAAGATCACTCTTTTAACAACTATCTTCAGGGGAAAAAATACAAAATTTTGTTTGCCATCTTTGAAGGAGTTCTCAGTCCTTCATGTGGAATGAAATGGATGTTTGTTATATTCATAACATGTTTGTGTTCAGGGTGGCTGAAAAGAAAGTCAATTTTCAAATACTTACCAAGATTTACCAAGGATTCTAAAATCACTTAGTCATCTTTGATAAACTTATAATAATTTATTTTAGTAATATTTAGTGTCTTCAGAAAAGCAGAATAGAATCTTTAAATTTTAGATTCTTCAAACAAAAGATTGAAAACACAGACTACAATGACGTACTTTAACATGGGGTAGATCCATGTTTGTCTCATAAATGCAAAAATCCCTCATAACGAGCATTCAACTCTTGTCAATTCATTTGTAATCTTGTGACTTATAGCATAAGTTTTTACTATAATTTATAAATAGGTAATGAGCTTCAGTATATTCAACTATATGATGAAAAAGACTTCACCTATTAGATATTGGCTCTGCTGATCACATACAATCAATTGCTCTAAAATGGTAGGAGTTAAAAACCCTTGAAACTTGACCAACTTTTGAACCAGATTTAGTCTCAAAGTCCTGATGTTCCAAGTACTATGGAAGTGAACATGGGCAATTCACATGACATCTATCTTCATCTAACCTCATATATGAAATGAGATAATTTAAATAATTCCAACCTATCACTCTTTTCTTTATTCAATAGTGTGTATTTTGCTCAGTCATATCCCAACACTTAGTTGGGGGAATATTAGTTTCACTGAATTTCCACATGGAGAGATCAAAATTTGACCTATGACATATGTTGTAAAATTCTTAATAAATCCCTGGTATTTATAAATAAGGTACCCAATCATTCCCCCCAGTACCAGGGCTTGAACACCCAGGGGCGCTTAACCACTAAACCATAACCACTAAGCCACAAACCCAGTCTTAAAAAAAAAAAGAGAGAGAGAGAGAGAGACAGACACAGAGTCTTGCTAAATTGCTGTTGCTGGGTTTCAATTTAAGATTTTCCTGCCTCAGCCTCCTAGGTTGCTAGGATTATAGGCATGTACCACCATGCCTAGCAGGGAATTTAGTCATTCTAATGAAAATAGTATGAAAAACTGTGACAGGGAGAATTTCTAATGGCTTCTCAGTAATGTCCTAATCCCATGAACATATAGGAATGTGTTACTTTGCATGGCAAAATGGGTTTTGCTGATAAGCTCAGAGTTAAGGACCTTTTATTCAGGACTTATTTTTCAGACTATAAAAATAGTTAAATGAAAGTTATACTTCTACCATTTACTTCCAAAATGGATGAATCAACCCTGTACCATATCTCTCTGTTGAAATAAATTTTAACCCCTTCAGACTTCTTTTCTGCTGAAATCATTTTGGTAGAATATATCAGATTGTTTGTTATTCCCCTGAAAACCAAAGCTAGCTGGAATGAGACAAAATAGACCAGTATTCAAGGGACTTTTATTTTTCCTGTGGTAAGCAGAATAATGTCCTTTCAAAGATGTCCAAGCCCTTATCCCTGGATTCTGCAAGTGTTTTATATTACATGTCAAAAGGGAGTCATGGTAGCAGATGGCATTAAGATTTTTAATGAACTGATTTTAAAACAGGCCCTGGGTTATCTGGTATGCCCAGTGTAATTATAAGGGTCCTTTAAAGAAGAGTGAGGAGATGCATAAAAAAGATTTAGCTGGCACTGCCAACTCCAAAGATGAAGTGGGCCCCAGCACAAGAACATGGGCAGCCTCTGACTATGGCAAAAGCAAGCAAATAATTTCTCTAGAGCCTCTGGAAGGAAACTTCCTGGGTTATGTCCTGACCATAGCCCAGAGAGACTGGCTTTGGACTTCTGACCTCTGCAACTTTAACACAAATTCCTATTTCTTCAAGCCACTCAATCTATAATCATTTACTATGTCAGCAACTGTAGCAAACACAGATTATTTGTCCTTTCTCCTAATGACAGCTCTTTAAACCTACTTTTCCTATGTTCAAATACCTCCTTATATCCTTCCTTTCTAAATGAAAGAGAAAAAAATTTAAATTCGTTCTCCAGTTTAGACAGCCTTTCCAACCTGATCTCTCTATGTTTCTAATCTCAGAGCTACAAGGATCCCATAAACATGCGAGTATCATGAGGACAACACTGGTTTTTCCTTTGCTCTTGAATTCTCTGCCCAGGGTCTGTTGTTATTGTTACAAGAGAAAAAACAACTCATTTACACAAAACATTCAAAAAAGGACATAACTTTGCTTGCATGAGTAAAATATTCAGTAATAAAGCTTACATAAATCAAAGCTGCATTCAGCTTCTTAAATAATATCCTCAATAATCTGTCTCCACCCTTTATCTTTGTGTTCTTCCATTGACTTTATTCTTGATCACCCTCTTTTCAAGACAGTACTAAGTATGCAACCTAAAGGTTGAATAAACCAGTACTAACAGGTCTTTCTGAATAGTTTTCATAAACACATCCAATAGGATCTGGTTTGGACTGGGTTTCCCAGGAAGCAGAGTTTGAAGTAAGGATTAAGATTTTTTTTTCCAGCAGTTCAAACCAGGGCAGTGAAGGTAAAGAGAAAATATTAGTGTGGCATTGCAACGTAAAGCTTTAACACTCATTTCTTCAGAATATGCTACAGAGAAACACAGCTGCAATGCTCTCAGTTGGCATGTTCATCTGGCACAGGAGATTTCTCAAAAAGTTTGCTGAGAAAACTTATCTGAGACACAGAACAAGTAAAATAAAGGGAACAGGATCTACTCACATCCCCTTTTCCATTATTCGGTGTCCCAGGCCCCATACTCTAGTATCATATCTAAATCTCAGAGTGGAATGGAAACCAGCACTGGAGGAGTATTCACTCAGAAAGAGAAAAAAGAAGAATGTGGTTGAGGGTATCTGAGCAGCAGAATGCTTACATAACAGTGTCTAGTTCCTTGCTCTGGTCATGTGCTTATTTCTGAACCAGTCATGCTGCCCAAATGGCATTATGACTGGGCAGATTGCCTGTCTCTAAAACCAGGGATCATATTTGCTCACAGGCACAGTAGGTAGATTCGTAAGATCACGTGCTGTTATGACCAAAATGGGTGAAGGATGCTGAACTAGCTTAAGCTGCAAACTTCAGTCTCTCTCAAAGTCATCAGATGAACCTAGAAAGTCCTTCCAGACCCATTCCCAACACTTACATAAAGTCTCAGGATCACTCTGTTTTCTTCTTAGTACCTACAGTATTGAATCTCTTATATACCATTGATCACTTACGGTTCCCCTGAAGTGCCTTACATTATCTGGTAGACCTGCAGCTCTTTGAGTGTAATATAAAATTTGTTGCAAAGTGCATATGTAGATTAAATATGGGTAGTATTTACTTGTGTATTTTAGTAAACAGTTAATCCTTCTAGAGTAGGCACTAGTTTGTACAAGAGCAGCAGAAATTCTTGACTATCAGGAGATCCCTGCTACTTAAATGAATTTGTTTAAATCAGGACCTTAGAGGAAACAAGTTCCAACCCATGAAATCACATATAAAGGAACTGCATATATGTGCATGAGCAAGGTCATGGAGGTACCCAGAGACTAGCAAATACAGGAGCACATTACCATCCCTGAGATAAAAAGAGTAAGAAGAAGAAATAGAGTTATTGCAGCAAGATGTGAATTGGAGTCACAGAAGAAAGACCAACAGCTCAGGGGCCATGGAAGGACAGCCATACCAGAAACATAATGGACATCTTTCTCCCCTCCGTCATGTGATTTCCTCTGGGTATCTCCCATGGACTTAGTCCAAACAGGTAAGTCAAGACTAGGGGGAGTCAGGGGACTACTTGCAATCAGCCTTCTGGGTATTTGGGCAGAAAAGAAATGTCTGGACAATGGATCTGAGTACCTGGAATGAGGGATGGGAAAAAGCAGAATAAACAGCACACATATTCAGTGTGGAAAAATCTGTTTTGGAGGTGTATGGAAGGGAGAGACCTTCAGGAGAAAGGTTAAGTAAAAAGACAGCAAGTCTTTCAAGTAGAGGGAATTGCACACTGATGTGAGAAGATCTTGGAATGGCAAAATGGTCAGATTACTTTCAGTGGGAGGGTGTTGACTGGAAGAGTCTAGAAAAGTATCTCTATCACTTTCCCTCTAGGACCTGAGCCACAAATGTAGGCAGACACATACTACTAGGTGAAGGAATGACCACTGGGATGAATCAAAGTTCCCCTTATTCTTATTTCTACATAAATTAAGAATGGCAGATCCAGTTTTTAACTGATCACCATAATGCAATCCTGGTAGATGTTGTCTTGAGAAATATGTCTGAATTATTCAATCTTACTGGATTCTAGTTGCTTTCTCAATTAGCCTTTTGTCATTATTTAAAATAAACACTTCATTCTGGCCTCAGATGTTGGTAAGATGTTAAACCAAGATATGTATATGTTTTTTGCAATATTTTCAAATTCAAAGGAATTGCATAATAGTTCTCATGATTTCTACCTTTATTTAATTAAAATGAAGTTCAGACACAAATGTAGTATCAGGTAAGATGAAAATTGAATGACAAAATATGGTGTCCATGATTGTTAGAAATATATTTAAAATTTTTAAAATGAACACATCTCACAGTGCTTTTCCATTGCAATACCTCTAAAGTGTATTGCTTCTAGTCAATAGTATAGTGTCTTTAAAGTGCACCAAAAAATAAGTATAAATTAAACAAATTAAATCACTTGTGGAGAAGCTGATGTTTATCAGCTCAGGCTGAGGTCCCTGTAATACATCATCACCACAATAACTTGTTTTCTTAAGGTTTGTTGTTTTTAGTGCATTTGTGTCTACAAAAAGACATTGTATACACTGTTTTATACTTCGCAATAATTCTTTGAAAAAGACTTTCATTCCTACTTTATGGATGAGGAACTCATTCAAAGCATAGTTTGCATACAGGCAGATATTAAACAGTGGTTTGGTATTAAAGAGATCTGACTTCACACCCCATATCTTAAATGATTTTGCTTTCCTGAATACTTGGTGTATTTTTTTAATAAGTAAAAGTTCTTCAGTTATTTTTGTGTGCTCATAACCCAACTAATATTGAGGATCTAGCTCAAATGTCTCATTCCCTATAATAATTGCCCATTGTCCCAACCAGAAGTCATTGACCCTACTATTCAGTTTCTAAGGTTTATAACTTGAGCATTACTAATATTTGTTTTGAACATACCAAGATGGAGCTATGGTATTTTACAACCACTTTTATTGAAAAAGCAATATACATTCTTCAAAGTAAAAATTTAGTTAGTATACAGTTTGTTGAATTTTTACAAAGGAAATATACCCTCGTCACTAGAATCCCAAACAAGAAACAACATTATCAAAATTTCAGAATCTCATTTTGTTTTTTTCCTATCACTGTCCCTGCTATCACTCTCAAATGCAATTAGTGTTCTGATTTCTAAGAACATAGATCAGTTTGGAGCAGATATTATTTTTAAGTACCTTACAGGAAACATTTTCTAACACTGTTCAGCATTGGGCACAGAGAGCATCTAAAGCATTTAACCAAGGAAAACGGCAGATGACAGCAAAGCAGAGATTCAAATTCAGGCAGTTGGCTGTAGAAATCACTCACTCAAAATAAATTTTGTGTGGTTCCTAAGATCAACAGTACCTTATGCCTGTTATTTCCCTCTTTAGTTGTGGCTCTAACTTATTTGTCCCAGAAAGATAATAAATTCCTAAATGATAGGGATTATGTCTAACTTAATGTATCTTGTTTAATATTCCGTATGGTCTATGTTATATCTAGTCAACAAATATTTACTGGTTAGTGAAATGAAGAAATGAATGAAATACAAATCATGTTTACTTTAAGTGTTTATGCATTGATACTTTAAAAACAGTAATATTAATGTGATCTCCACCCCTCTGGTTTAAGGCAGTGCTTTTTTATTTCTTATAACCACCAAAGAACACATTTCAATGAGTCCCAAATCACTCAGCATGTTTCAGTAATTGGGTATTTTCCATTAAATATAGTCATGTAAGCAGTGAAAATCTCCAGAACATGTAATGTTGTCTGATGGGATTTAGAAAAGTAGAATTTTCCCTTAATGTGAATAGTCTCTACTCAGGCAGCATCTTTCAGCCTCAGATTACAAAGTACTTAACTGTTTAATTCACTTCTTTCCTCTGCTGACATGTCTTATTGCTATAAGCAAGATGTCTTTGATAAATACTTCTCTATCACTTCCTCAGAAGTAGCAATTTCTGTTAGGTGTTAAAATATATCCTTCTCTCTGAACTTGCAAGTAATATTTCCATTAGTGGAAATTACTAAGCAAAAGAGACATCAGTAAGTGGCAAATGTCATCCTTTAGAATTAGTACTGGTTATGCCATTAGAGGTCAAGGAATTGAGATCATTATGACTTAAAGAGGTGAAGTAAGTTGACCAGTGTCACCATATTCTCCCTTCTTGCTGAAGACCAGCCAATGGATCATTTCTTCTGATCCTGCTCTACATTCATTGTTCCTCTGTCCTTAATTTAGCCAAGGCAAGAGGGTCCTTCGCTCCAAATATTTCCATTTCTTTCCTTGCTCTGTCACTCACCACAAGAATATGTACATCCCACAAAATCTTGACCATGTGGTGGGGAAAAAGTAGTCAGGAACTTCTTGCAGTCAGGATGAATGTTTATTATGCTGCCCTAGGAGACTCACAGAGTTTGTGCTTCTATCCAATGAAAGGTCACATTTTTATCTCAGATTCCATTTGGAAGTAGGTCCTCACACTAGACCAAAGTTAAAATGTATCTCCAGGTATACTGAAACATAGTTTTAATCACGTGTGGTAACAGACATTGAGAGTTTTCTGCTAACAGACATGGATCTAAAACTTTGCCAAGCTCCATATAGTAGCCTAAATAGTACCTATCCTAATCCCCCAAACCAATAAAAATGACACCACATGTGATAAAAGGTGCTTTGCAGATATGATTTAGGGTCTTGAGATTATTATTCTGGATAATCCACGTGAATAAAATCACAGTATCCTTACAAAAGGGAGGAGGGAAAATCAGAGTCAGAAAGTCTTAAAAATCAGCAAAATAACAGAAGCAGAGAGAGAGAGAGAGATTGGAAGATGGTATGCTGCAGGAAGAGGGGATGAGACTATAAGTCAATGAATGAAGGAAGCCTCTGGAAGCTGGTAAAGGCAGGGAGATGAACTGCCCACTTGAGCCTGTAAAAAGAAGCACAGCCCTACTGAACCACTTTAAGTATCTAACCCCCAGAACTGAAAGAGAATAACTTTGTGTTGCTTAAAGATGCTATGTTCATGGTGATTATTTTACATCAGCAATAGGAAATTAATACTCTTCATGTTGAACATTATAGGACAAGAAACTTAGGAGGTGTACAGATGATAGATTTAGAGATGAAGAGAAGCCCAGAATAAGGTAGAACCACACTTCAAAATAGCTAAAAATAGATCAAAATTTTCTATCAACTATGTACAAAGACAAATTGGAAAAACATGGAAACTCATTTCTTTATCCTATATAGTTCTTGAATATAATAATGTTCAATTGTGCAGAATGGTAAAATTCTCTGTAGTTTCCATTGTACAGCCTGGTTCTATCATTTCAATATAAATACTGTCATCTTCACATAAAACCTTAGACTGAAGAACTCCTGAAAGACTTACTGCAGATTAATGCATAGCTTTAGATGATTTTTGTGCGATTTAAAATTATAAAAGCATAATGTGTTATGCTAGTGTAGGCAGAGGGGTGTGTGTGTCCACAGGCGTGTGTGTAAGTATCATCTGGCTCCACATTAAAAGGCTCACTATTAACAAGGGAAAAAAATTTAAAATTTAAATATCAAGTCTTGCCTTCACAAAATACTTTCAGTCAGCTAAATTTTGGAGGCTTTACAATGTCACACTAAGGGCAGTTACAAAGGTAACTTTGTATGGAATTGGAGTAGGCAAAACCAGGAGGTGAGAGCAAGCCTGTAATAAGCTGAATAGGAGCCTCCCCAAAATACATCCAGGCCTAATGCTAGAAACATGTGAATGTCATGTGGCAAAAAGCACGCTTTGCAGATTTGATTCCATTAACAATGAAATGGTGAGCTACTCTCGCAAATTCTAAGTGGGCCTTAAATGTAACTGCATGGTCTTCATATGACGGAAGTTTGGCACATTACAAAAGGTGCCAAAAGGTACAAAGGTAGCCACAGAGACAGGAATTAGAGACATGTGGCCATAAGCCAAGGAGCCCTGGTAAGAGAAGATTCTCCCTGAGAACTTACAGAGGGAATACAACCCTTCTGCCTTCCTGACTTCAGCCCAGTAATTCTGATTTCAGACTTTGGACCTCCTGAGCTGGGGGACAACACATTATCGGTTATTTTAAACACCCAAGTGTGTTTTAAACTCCTAAGCCAACAAATAAATGGTGGTTGTTTAAAATAGCAGCCACAGGAAACAAACAGATTATGGTACCCCAAAACTAAGTACCTAATAGTTAAGACAAATACCTAGTAATGTTGTATTAAACCAAAAACCTAAAAACTGTAACAAAGGCCTAAGAAATGCTGCCGTAACAAACACTCCCCGCACCCCAAATGCTGAAGTGGCTTTGGAATGGAGTAATATGTAAAGATGGAAAGAATGCTGAGGTAGGAAAGACTCTACTGTGGGAAAAATGCAAGCATTAAAGACTTTGTTGACAAAGGCTCAGGAGGATGTTAAGAACACGGAGGAGAAGTCCATGGTCATCTTAGAGGGAATGTATCATCGTAAACCAGATAGTGATAGAAATAGGAATGCTAAAGACACCACTGCTGAGATCTAAGAAGGAAATGCCTAAATGCAATTTGGAGAACTGGGGGAAAAGAATTCCTGTTATATGCAATAGCACCCCTGTATCCATGAAGAATAAGTTCCAAGCCATATCTAAAACGAGGATGGTATTAAACCCCGTATGCTTTGCAGAATTACCACATGCCAATTTCACAGTGATCTGTTCCTTCCTATTTTATGACCTGGTACCTCCTTTCCATCACTACTGTTGCTCTGAGATGTGACAGTTGACCTGATAACTGAGGAGAGCTGATCTGATAAAGGAGAAGGATGGTGCAAGATTTCATCCTGCCACTCCAAATGGCTCACAGTTTAAAATTTATGACTTCTTTTTTCTAGAAATTTCCACTGAATGTTTTTTTAATTTATTTAATTTTGATTCATTGAACACAAATGGAGTACAGCTATTGTTTCTCTGGTTGTACACAAAATAGAGTAACACCATCCATGCATTCATACATGTACACAGGGCAATGATGTCTGTCACACATTCTGTTATTATTCTTACCCCCCCACCCCGACCCCACCCCTCCCTTCCCTCTATGCTATCTATCCTTCCTCCATTCTTGTCACCCTCCACCCCGCATTATGCATCATCATTCACTTATCAGAGAGACCATTCAGCCTTTGGATTTTTGGGATTGGCTGATCTCACTTAGCATAACAGTCTCCAACATCATCCATTTACCTGCAAATGCCATAATTTTATTCTTCTTTATGGCTGAGTAATATTCTATTGTGTATATATACCACAGTTTCTTTATCCATTCATCTATTGAAGGGCATCTAGGTTGATTCCACAATCTAGCTATTGTGAATTGGGCAGCTATGAACATTGATGTGGCTGCATCACTGTAGTAATCCGATTTTAAGTCGTTTGGGTATAGGCCAAGGAGTGGGATAGCGGGGTCAAATGGTGAATCCATTCCAAGTTTTCTAAGGAATCTCCACACTGCTTTCCAGAGTGGCTGCACCAACTTGCACTCTCACTAGCAATGTATGAGTGTACCCTTTTCCCCACATCCAGGCATTGAATATTCTTGAATTGTGGTTCAGTTACATGAGAAACTGAAATCATGGAAAGCAAAACTACAGATAAGTTGGGACTAAGTAGTTAGAGAGGACAGTTGAATTCTGTTGTACATTTATGTGGGAAACAGGACATGGAAGCAATAACTTGAGCATTTAGTTGAGAATTCCAAGCAATGTGTTGAAGGCATGGCCAGATTTCTTTTTGTTATTTACAATAAATGTGAGAATTTATTTGGGGAAATTCAAAGGGAATTTGAGGAACTGTGCTAAGAACCAAGATTTGATGACTTGGGAGAGTCAGCCTATCTAGCTCAAAAAGATGCTACAACTAGGAAAATCACTTAGCAAGGTGTGTTCTGGAGAAGAGGCACATTTGCTAGGGTTTCAAAGAGATAAAAAGGTTAGAGCACCTCCTCATCCAGAGGGTCCCTTGAAGAGATTAACCATGGAGTTCACAGACCTCCTCAAACACTTAGGCAGAAATCAGGAGTAGAGATGAGATTAAATACGAAAAATCCTTAACAATGGGCAAATAATATTATCAGGATATTTTTAAAATGTTATGCTCCAAGTCACTAGTTTCAATACACATTATTTGAATGATCGTGTTACCACCCCATAAATAAAGTATAACCACCCCCTTGTGTACGTACAATATCAGAGTTTTTCGGTTGCAAGCAACAGAGTCCACTGCAATTAACAACATTTGCTTCCCTTTGAACAGTAGTTCATTTCCCTGAAGGAAGAGGCCAGTGGGGAACCCACACTGTGGGCCTGAGGGGAGAATTCCTGAATGGGAAGTTTCCTCAAGAACACATGCAACAGGAAAGAATCATTCCCAAAGAATACAGTGGGGTACTGATGGAAGGTGGAGTGGATGCTGAACCAGACTGAACCCTCACACAAGCAGAGAAGTGAATGTTCTCCATGGTCATGCCTCGGCACCCCAGGGCCTCCTCTAAATCCATCTATCAAGATAGTTGCTCAGTCCTTACTTACACTATTTGTTTTAAATTAAAGAATTTAAGCATGTAGAAATACCTGTTCTCCTTCTACCCTGGATTTTCCTTCACCCTGTATATAGCAAGAAGAAAATTGGGTATCCTGACCTCCAAGAGCCTTTTCATCTTTAAAGTTCTATTTGTCTGATCCAGCCTGTTGCTTTGAGACTTTGGATGGTTTTTATCTTTTGACAACAGATATATTCACTTCATTCTTATTTACATAGATTTACATAGACAGAAGCTATGTAGTGACAAGGTCCCTTCAAGGCTGGAATTCTTTCTTAATAACACGAACAAAATAGCATCTGGTATCAATCTTGTCCCACTGACTTGACTGTAGTGATTTAAAGCTTTCATTCTTTGAATTCAAAATCTAATTTTTAATGCACTTTCTGTCAGCTGTCTTCATGGATTCTAAATGAGTTTCTGTCATCCTGACAGACTCCCAGATAAATTGAAACTTAACTAGGGAAAAATAAATGTTAAAAACACAATTTATTTCTAAATAGAATAAATATGATAAATATTTGGGTTATCCACCCTCCCCCCTCCCCTGCCACCAAAATTGTCACTGGCTTCTCTGTATTGTTGAGCTGATGAACAAGTGTGATGATCAATTACTCCTGAAATTTCTCTGACAATAGATTGTAGGCAAATTGCCAGACTGACTTTGACTGGACCCACTAAGCATTATTCTTCTGTGAGCACTCTGACCTGGAGAAAAGACTCAAATCATTCTTTTTTCCAGCAAACCTAAAATTACTGAGCATGCCAACTATTATTTCTTCCAAGGATTCACTTTAATAGGTGAGTAATTATTTTAGTGAAAGATAAAGCCATTGTGATGGCCAAAGGTGAGTGAGAAGGCAAATATTACAGTTGTCTTTCACTGTTACAGAACAAGGAGACAGGGAAATTGAACTTGAGAGAAAAGGGGATAAGAAACAAGAGAGAAGACAGAGATTAGGAGAGTGGCCCAAGGAATTTCATAGCAGCATCCAAAAGTGCTGAGATCTCTCAGAATACACATAATCATTCACATACATAAAGCAATTTACTATTTAAATGTAAAGCTTCTTTTCTCCTAAGTCTCAAAATATACTTTAAGTACCAGGAAGTTCTTTTAGAGATGGGGAACCTGGGGCTCAATGGAGACAAGTCATTCGATCTGTGTCACACAGCTGGTAATGGTAGAGACTCCATTAGAAACAGGTCTCTGCCTCAACCCAATGAAATTTCCACAACACCTCACTGCCTTCAGAGCAGAGGTCTTTCACTGACTTCCACCTAATGTTAATTATATTCTTTTCCTTATGGAACTTCTCCAAGAAAGTTTATTGTTTTGAGAATGTTATCCACCAGGGAACCCCATAATTTTTCCAGAGAGATTTGCATTGAGGCACTGACATTTTATGTCTTCCCAAGGAGACCAAAATGCCACCCTACTTTGGTTGGTTGAGAATGTCAAGCCTGGGTATAATTTGATTAACCAAAAATTCTTCAGCCTCCAGAAAAGTGTTGTGTGGTTACCTTCAGTTTGAGCAATCATACTTCATTTTATTTGCCATTTGTTCTTGGGCAACACAAACTATTTAAGGCCCAGGTCATTGACTTAAAATAGGAATATCATTCCTTTAAAAATTAAATGAGCAAATGCATATTACCTGTGTAAGATGTTAATGTTTATGAAATAACATTTCTCCAAGGAAGAGCTGATGTACACTTCAATCAACCTTTCTAATGTCTCAGCATTGTGCAGGAAGAGGAAAGGTATGCTGCAGCTTATCTGGCCCATGTGTACTAAGGACTCAACCCTATACTTACTGTTGTTTCCTAAAGCAAGCATGGGGTCGGGGGTAGTTATGACACACTGGTATAGTGCCTGGGCCACTGGGATTGCAGGATTTGACCTTCCCAGGGGATAATCTTCAGCAAATAATAGGTAAAAATTGAAGGACAAATAGCCCAACTTCTTCTCCCTTCAGGTGAACAATTTTAAGGATTTCTTTTTAAAACTACAACAGTCTTCAAAAAATCAGTTCCAAAGCAGTTGGATGAATTAAAGGGAATATTCTCATGCCTTCCTCCTCTCTGTGCCCTCCCCCTTTGCAACTTGATGGCATCACTGCCTTCATGCAGACCACGCAGACATGCTAGGTAACTAACCATAGCATTTCATGGCCCTGTGAGAGGAACTAATGCCAAATTTTCTTCTATAAATCATAATATTGAACTTACTCATGATGGTATAAATATTTTTTAAAAATCAAAAATATGCCTCAGGATCTTGTCCTATATTTTTTAAATGGTTGATAGGATGGGGCAGCTAGAGTATAAAAATAGAAATTTGTTTCAATTCCATAGACTATATAATCTTTGCAAAATGTTTTGTTTATTTTGCCTTTGCTTCAAGCTTGAACTAGTTCATTGCCTGACTCATGGGACATATTAAACATCTTATGACCAATAAAATGCCATTAAAAAATCTTCCGGTCTAGTGGACTATTTCAAATGTCTACCAAAAAAGTTACTACAGGACACTGAGGTCGTAGAACAGAAGGGATCCTTATAGCCACACCTGTATTTGTAAATCTAATATTATGTCTTTGTCAATATTATATAAACTTATTTTCTATATACCAACCAAACTACACACACATGTAGATATATACACAAGGAGGTTTCTTAACCTATGATGATGGGGTAATGTCCTAATAACGTCCAACGTCTATGATGGGGTAATATTCAATTTAATCCATGGTAAATTGAAAATATTGTAAGTCAAAATACGTTTAATACAATCAACTCGGTGTTAGAGCTTAGCCTAACCTAACATAGACAAGCTCAGGTCAACCTTTAAACCTGCCTATATTTGGGCAGAATCATTTAACATAAGGCATATTATAATAAAATATTGAATATCTCATATAATTTATTGAATGTCTTCATCCAAAATCACTACCAACACAGTATTGCAATATTGGAAAAACCAATATACAGGGATTGTGTTGAATGTTACTAATATCCCCCCCTCCCAATGGTGTGGCCAACTAGGGGCTGAGACTCTCACCAGTGCCTACTGTTGGTAGAGAGCACTGCCTACTACTAGTCCTGGAATAGATGCAAATTCAAAATTTGTATGGTTTTTTCCACATGCATCTAACTTTTCCACAAGCAGAAAGTCAAAGAATTTTAACTTGTACCATCATAAATCACGGACCATTGGTACAATTATACAGAGATACACATATTATTGGAACCACACTGCTTGCGTTTGAATCCCAGTGATACCAGGAAAAAAGTTACTTTATCTTTGTGTTGGTTTCTTATTTGTAAAATGGGGATGACAATAGGACCTACCTCAGACGATTAAATGTGTTAATATACATAAAGCCTGGCACAGAATAAGTACTGTTGGCATTGGTGCTATCTTTAGCACATAGTCCAATCTACAATATATACGTATCACTAACACACATATGTGGATTGAGTTTCTCCACATGTATTTCTGAACACTCTCTGGGTATAGTATAATTATATGCAGGCAGCTTGGTGAGCAGACAATGTGACTTTGGTGATGATGTTGACTAATCCCACTAAGAGGGCATCTCCTGCAGGGAGTTAAACAGGGTCTGTCCAGTGCTCCATGATAGATACAACCCTGAATAATTAAAATCATTTTTAGCACCACTTGAAATACATCTTGCAAAACTATTATTCAGTACTCCCCTTACTGGTTAAATTTATTGGATCCTGGTTTGAAATAAAGTGATCAATTCCCTTAAAAGAAATAAAAAATAAAAATAATAACATAAATAATCATAAGCTGTCACATTAATTGGAGTCATTTTCCTCCTGGGTGTCTCTAGATAGCATATTTCTTCCCTGATCAGCCTGCTGATGTGAGATTAATATTCAGTGCACCCTGCAGCTGCTCTTCCCACAGAGTTGAGAGGTGAAGGATCTGATAGGGGAACAAAGAGAAAACTCAACTACAGGGCATTGTGGCCACTGAGGAGTCCCTGACATGTTACTTCTAGTGAGAACTAAGGGAATTACCATTAAACAGAATTCAAATCATTGCCTATTAGCTATAAAGATAGGAAAATGTTTAAAAAGGAATGTAGAAATCTTAATTTAAATCCTACCCATGGCTACTACTTTGTACTTATCTCCTATCTCTTCCTGCCCAAAGTCTGTTTTCCAGCCACATCAAACTATTGACATACAACCAGCCTTTGTTACATCTTTTTTTCCCTTGGCCTAGTAGTACTCTCATGAATGCCTTGTCTTTTGTAAATTTTAATATTATCTCCTTATTGGAAGATGTTTATCTTAGATATGTTTGTGTCAAGATAACAGCAGGCTTGATTTAGTGGAAGAAAAACCAAAGGATATTAATACTTACTTAGAGCTCACTACATTTCAGACATTTTACCTTGTGTATGTTATCTTATTTAATCTCGCCTCTCTGAGAAATCATTTCCATTGTATAACTGAGTCATCAGAAGTTGAATATGTGTTTAGTATTTTGCCTAATGGCATATACTGATAAACCGCACAACCAGGATTTGAACTCAGGTCTATCTTGCCTGAAAGTGTGTGCCATTCTACTTTCCATGTTTAAACAAAACACACAGTAATTTATAGGAGAAAAAAAAAACTGGTTTCTGGAATTGGAAATAAAGAACTTCATCTGTAGTCATTCCACAGAGTCATTTATATAGAAAGTACCACCAAATACAGAATACCAATGTAGAGTTTCAAAACATGGCTTCAAAATTCTTGATTACTCTTCCCATCTCCCAACAGAGCAAGGACTAAGCACCATCTTCTTGAATCTGGGCAGGTCAAAATTACTTTTCTCCATCTAGAAGAGCAAGAAGGATGCTCAGTGACTTCTGAGCAGGGTTTTAAGAGGCAATGGAACTTTCTCCACGATCATGGCAACACTTAACTTGTATTTACAGCCCTGAAACACAGGAGGAGGTCTGACTTCCTGCAACTGCTTGGTGAGAGTGCCAAGTTACCTGGAGATGCTTCGGCTAAAAGACCTTGTCTTTGAATCACCCCATCAAAAAACCAGGTATGTGACTGAAGGAGACTCTACATACCCTTCCCAGCTGAGGGCCCAGATATTGCAAAACCCAGGTGAGCTCATCCTGTGCCCTGCTTGAATTCCTAAGCTTAGAATGTCTGATCATAATAAATGAATTGTGTTGAATTACTGAATTGTGTTGAATTACTGAATCCTTTAGAATGTTTCTTAGGCAGCAAAAATAAAGGCATGCAATGTTGTTACCGAGCTCTCAAAGTATGAGAGACAAAATCCAAAAGACTGCGAAGAAAACAAAGCTAAAATTCATGTTGCCCTCAAATACAAATGTACCAAGAAAAAAAGAGATATTCCATTATTTCTGATTCTAAAATATCAAAAAAAAAAGTCTTCTTTCAAGTTGGGACTTAAAAGAAAAACAATGAATGCATAATATTTTGAGAGAATCAAAATTAGATAACAGTGTTCCAAAAGAGGAAATCATATGAATAAACTCTCCAGTACTTTAGAATGGAACTGAAAAATCAGAGTTTTTAATCTGTGGAAGAGACTAAGAAATCAGGAGTATATCATTAAGAATTCAGAGTATATTTCTTGGGAGTTTAGAAATTATTCCATGGAAAAAGGAGGACTCTTGAAGATATTGAGCTTTAGAAGCATATTTCTGATATTATCTAGAGAACAAACTAGAAGACAAGAAACAGATGGCAGGGAAAACAATCAGTGCTTTCAGTATTCGGGATCGTAGATGATAAAAGTCCAAAAAGTTAGTGATCACAGGAATTGAGGAAATGGGAATACACATTTTTGGGGAGGGGGCAGAGGGAGTGAGAGGTGACTCAAAAAAATTTTTTTTAAACATGAATAATCAACAAGTCATAGAGAAAATGCACAGTGATAAGACATAAGATTCAAACACTCACTGTATTTTTATAATGAAGAAGCAAGCTTCTCCATTTTTATTTGTGCAAAGAAATCCAGTCACTGATCACATGAAACCTAAAGTGCATTAGAGATTCTTTTTATTTGATTTGCCTTAAACCTATATGATACATGGGCATGGGCTTTTGTGTTTCTTTTAATAGGTGCTTCTAGACACAACCCTTGGAAATGGATTTATTTTTCATCTTCCCACTTCTTTGACTACAACTCGATTTTGCTTAAAATCATCTTTTTAAAATGACTTGGTTAATATAAAAATTTGCATTCTCTCATCTCAAATTCCCATAAATGTGTCATTATAACCCTAAAAGAGAAAAAATAAAACTGAACGCAACTCCTCATGCTTGCTTTTTTTGGGACCACATGTGCTTGCCTCATCATTGAAATGCACCTGCCATATCTTATCCTTGAATATTTCTTTTCACACCTCTTGCATTTTGTCACATCTGATTATTGTTCAGCAAAATACTTAGAGACTGATTTGTTTATTGCAGTTATAAGGTTGCAGATATGAAAAATACATTTAAAAAGTTATGAAAATGAGAGAATAAAACAAGGGAAGAGAAACATAAGAATAAAAGAGGAACTGGTTAACTCAAATGCTTATTGGGTGTTACCTGCCAAATACTTCCTAAGTGCTGAGAGTGAATAAAATAGACAAATTACCTACCTTCAGGGAAAGTACGCCCTCATAGAAGGAGAGTTGAGTGAGAAAATAAGCAAGGGAAACTCAGGCATGTTAGATGGTTATGTGTACATTGGCAACCCATAAGCAGAAGAGAGAAAGATAGGGATGGCGTGGCCTTTGAACCCACACTCAAATAAGCAGAAGGAAGTTGGAAGAGCAAATCATACAGATTTCTGGGGAGAAAGCATTTCAGGAAGAACAACAAATGAAGTGCCCATAAGGCACAAGATGCATGGCACATCTGAGGAACAGTAAGGAGTCTGAGTTGTAGGAACAGGGTGACCTAAGCAGTGAAGAGTGGTAGTTAAGCTAGGGAAGGGCTGGGCAGTGGAAGCTGTCACATCATACACACTCTTGTAAATCAAAGCGGCTTGGAGCAAATTCAAAACAGCCTGGATTATGATTTGGATGCTCAATCTGCCACTACCTAGCTCTGGGATCTTAAATTTACAAAATATCTTCACCTTTGTTTTCTCTTCTCTTCAACAGAGGCAAAAATGAATTCCACCCAGTCAGTGCCTACAGGGGTCAGGTAAATGTAATGCTAAGTGAAGTTTTAGCAGCATGTCTAAGAACAGGGTGGAAATTAATATTAATACTGTTATCATTTTCAAAGACACTATGAAATGAGAACCACAAATGTACTAATTTATTTCCTAGAACAATCCTTTCTGTCACATCCAAGGCTTGTGCCTCAATGAATCACACAGAAAAGTACCATCTTCTGTAGTAAATAAAATCACGCTCATCTCTATCAGTTTGGTTTCATGTTTTCTTTTATAGCCTGAGGCACCTCAACTTTTTTTCTTAGATATTTTAAAACATTAAAATGACCACTCATTTTTTATTATAGATCATGTTACCAATTTTTGAAATCAAGTTGAAGCTCACGTCTTTGGAATTCATCATTTCTATTTGAGACACTATCACTCTAAGACTGTACTTGACATTTGGAAATTTTTAAGATTTAGAAATGTTCACCAACCTTCACCTTGAGGATTTTGTGTCTCCCTCTGTAACAGTGGAAGCTCCTGGTCATTTCTTTCTGGTGCACATTCAGAGGGTGATCAGTGGGATGCATTTGAAAGGGAGCAGAGAGTTGTCTTCCCTAAGCCATCTTCAAATTGAGGCAATGGCCAAATATACCTGCACTAGTTCTATCATTACCACCACAAGCAGAGATTCTGACCAAGTAGGCCAGTCTCTCAAAATATTTCAACAATTCCCATGTTTCCAGGAGTTTATTTTACTTCTGATGCATTTCCCTTTTTTTCTTTGAACTTAGATATCCTCTCCATTTATCTGCTTGGTGGCTTAGTAGTTGAGATGAGTTGATATCATATTTTTGTGAAAAACTTATTGACATTCGCTATGGTTGGAATGCGTCCCAACAAAATTCATGTATTGAAAATCTAATTCCCAAATTCACATATTGATAGCATTTAGTAGTGGAATCTTCAGCAACTAGTTAGGGTTAGATGAGGTTCCATGGGTGAATCCCCCATGATGGCATTATTGACTTTATAAAGAGAGGAAGAAAGACCACACTCTCCTGCTTCCTCATCATGTGATGCCCTCCACCATGTTATGATGCTGCAAGAAGATCCTCACCAGACCCAGCCCTTCTGTCTTGGACTTTACAGCCTCCAGAATGGTAAGATTTAAACTTCTTTTCTTTATCAATCACCAATCCCAAGTATTCTGTTATTGTAGTAAAATATGGATTAAATCAGGGCTTCTCAGTGACTACAAGAGTCCTTCCAAATAGGCATAGGAAATACTGAATTGAATCAAGGCCAACAGATTTCCAATCAAAAACTTGCAGATCATCTTTCTTCAAGGATCATCTATATTTCAACTGCCCCAGAGGAAGACACACAGTTGTAATGTTTTATGTACCTAGGTCACATTTGCAGGAGGGCATACACGGCTACTGGTGTCCTGTGAAACTATTGAGGATTTCTAGGTTGGATTTCTAGATTTTTCACTATCTATCTGGTATCATCTGCTACTCCCTTCATCTGTCCTCTCACTTCTTCCAGCACTTCCTGTCTTTGACCACAGGAATTCATTCCTCTTTTTTGAACACAAGGTGCAGAGGAGAAGTCTAGTACAAAATAAAGAGGGAGCGAGAGGGAGAAAGAAAGGTAGAAAGAGGTAAAGGAGGGAAGCAGATAGGGAAGAGAGAGGGGAGAGAGGAAGGAAAAAAAAAGAATTGGTGAGAGGAAAGGAGAGGAGATGGAAGGAAAGAAGGGAAGGAGGGAGGCAAGCAGGGAGGAGGAAGAGAAGAAATTTGTGAGCATCACAGTTAATAAAGTGAGTAAAACATACTCCTAGCAACTTAGTGATATATATACATGCGTGGAGAATTGGACGTGAAATTTAATCTTTAAAATTTTAATGCTGGAAATGTAACTCAACCACAAGTATGAGCACATACATATTCCATATGTGTAGATAAAAATCAATGAGGAAAATAGCTGCAACTTTACTAAGAGGGAAAAGGAACAAAAATGGAAACCATGGCATTGTCCAATAGGAGATTCATTACAAAACTCATGCTATCAGAGTCCGTGGATATTTTCTATAGTCATAGAAATAAATCATAGAACCGCCCTTCAAGCTAGGTGTTAAACAACTGCCAAGGGATGACTGATTCAATCATAATGTAAGGATTTAAATCTATTGTTGTGCATAGTATATTTTCTAGAATAACCTAACTTTGAAAGCCACCTAGGTATTCTGTAAATATGGAAATCTTTTGCACAAGCAAGAGATAGTTGTTAGTTTTCTCCCACTTTTGCTTGACGCTGGACTCCATAAACGGAAGGGCTGAGATCCCTTGGACTGTTTTAGAAGTTGAAGACGACTCTTGTCAAGCAAGCTGCGTCTGCTCGGCCCCGTCATCCTGTTCGCAGACCTGGAGCAGATGTGCTGGCAGATTCAATTTACCTGAATTCATCCCAGTTTAATTAGCAGCTGGGTTACTCCTGGCTCCAGAAAGTAAGAAAGTGACAGTTTGTGGAACAGAGCGGCTGTCCTTTGGAAAGGACTTTCCCCTCTGGAATGCTGCTTGATCAATAGAGAAATCTTAACATGTGGACACCAGAAGGGACATATTTCTAATGCCAGTTAATTTTAAACAATAGAGCTATTTTCAGATTAAAGAAAACCTTGTGTCTTAAATAGATGCTGTATTATTAGAGAGAAAGTGATGAGTTAAAAACATAATTCTCCACCCAATCTTGAGAGTTAGTTTGCAAATTATTCTTCATTTAGGTAATTTTGGGAAAAGCATAAGCTTTTATGGAAACAAATTCAAAGTAGAGTGCACAAATCAGGAATAAATCTATAATATCACCATATTAACCAAGTAGACAAATGCAGCAAATCCCCCCAAAAGGTAAAACTGGTCAAACCAAAAGGTAAGACCAGTGAAATTTATCAAGCCTTCAAAGGCATCATTGTATAATTGGTACCTGAATGCAGTTAAATAAACAAGTACTAGGTACTAGTATTCCACAGAATAGTGGAGGGGGGCAGCCTTCAGTTCATGGTAAACAGTTGCATTTTTTATGAATAACTAGATAAGAGGAGCTTTAAGTCTCCAGATAGAGTCAGGATAAGAAGATGGAAATATTAATTATCCTGATTTGATCAGTATATATTGTATACATGCACTAAAATATGACAACATCCTCCATGCATATATACAATTATTATGCCTTAATCAAAATTTTAAAAAATGTTTAAGGAGATGAAAATGCTAAGTCCCCAATTTGATTATTACACACCATATACATGTATGGAATCATTGCATAAGACCCATAAATATGTATGATGAGAAATGTCTTAAATAAAGTACATAAGGAAAGGCTCTTTTCAGGGACATTCAAAACAAATTTTTCAAATTAAGTGAAAAAAAAAAAACTAGCCCACTAGTGGGGGTGTGGGAGAGAAGCATCTCTTTCTTACCACTTTCTCAGCCATGGAAGTTGAGTCTCTGGGGATGCTCAATGAAGTGTAAACTCTGCTTGGTTGTATTAGGATAAGGACTGCTAAAGGCATCGTTTGGTTTTTTGTAATTTAATTTGCTTGCTGCCCTTTTCAATATTCAAGTGTCTGGTTTTTTTCTGACTATGTGATACATTTGGAATTGTTCATTCTTATCTATCTCCTGGTTCCTTTTCTGAACTGATATCCATTCTGAACACATTCTTTCTCACACATATCAAGAGACCCCAAGTACAAGCTTATTCTGCCCATTTTCTAATTAGACCCATAAATTGATTCACTTTTGATGGCAAATTACATTCTTCAGATAGCCAAGAAGGTACACAGAAATACATCAAAATATTTCACCTTTCTTATGAGGAAAAATGTCTGCTAGGTTAATATGTCAGAGTGCACAAAGACAATAGCTCAAAAAGGACTTTCAAAATATAGATAATGCTTAATAAGTCTGAGTGTTTTTTCCCTGATGTTTTTATGTTGTCCTTACTTATAAGTCATAAATGTAAATACTCTCATTTATTGTGAACTGCAGTTATCACTAGAAACTATTCTGGTTTAAAGAAATGAGTCAAAACCACCCAGTAATCACATAAGAAAATCAGAAGTCACTGAGAAAGCAGAAAAATGCCATAAGATCATCAGTCAACAGGAATATGATCCTTGGTGATGACAGTAAAAAATGGGTGTGCTGGATAGATGTATTTCTTATTGATTATGCACCAAGTACCATATCAGGTACTATTATATAAATGTGCACATATTACATAAATATGTATGCATTGTTATCATTATTGAAACTCAAGCAGGTATCATTATTATTTGGAGAATTTTGTTTTTAAAAGAGTGGTTTAGCAGTACCAAAACATCAAAGGTCAAATGTCTTTTTCTGATATGTGGAAGCTAATTCAAAGTCAGTGGGGGAATATAAAAAAACAGAAGAAAGATCAGTGGAGTAGACAAAGGAGAATGCAGGAGGAGGAAGGAGGAATGGGATAGGGAAAGAACAGTGAAATTAATCTGGCCTAACTTTCCTATGTACATACATGAATATACCACCGTCGGTGTCACCATGATGTATTTCCACAAGACACTAATTAAAAAAAAAAAAAGCTACAAGTAAATAGCAGAAAAGTCAGTAGAGAGAAGGGAATGGGGGCTGGGAAGGAAGAGAAAGGAGAAGTACTGGGGACTGAATTAGAACAAATTATATGCTATGCTTTTATAATTATCTCAAAATGAATCCTAATGTTAGATTAAACTAAAAAGAGCCAACAAAAAATTTTTTAAAAAAGAGTGAATTATAAAATAAGCTGCCATAATCACACCAAAAAGTGGTGAAATAGAAATCACTTTGATTCATTGTCACATACTTGAGAGTCAACTCCTCACAACAGGGGATAACAGACAACAGGGGATAACAGGGAATGAGGCTGGAGGGGGAAGTTGGCAATCAGCATGTGGGGAAGCCAGACCAGCTCTACAAGACAGAGTGGGCTGGATCATGCTCACTTATGAGCAGCTCCTAGGTTACCTGCTTTGGGATGCATTTCCCCAATAACTATATTCGTGGGAGAACTATAGGAAGTCCGTTTTTGCAATACCAACAAGATTGTGCAATTTTTGTGATGTTACTACAAATAGAAAAGGCCATGACTCTCTGAGCAGCCAGGAACCGGGAGAAGATGAGTTTTAAAAAACAACAGGCAAGGGAATCATTATCTGTAACAGGGTCAGCACTCAGAGCAACTGGGGAAGGCAGACTGGATGGAGGAAGGTCTGGAAAGTTGGATTTGTGTGGGACGTTTGTGAGAAATGAAAACCAGTAATTATGGTTAGAAAATGGGAAGTCAGACAGGCTTGGTTTTCATCTTGGTGTCCCTATTAACCAACCAGTGTTGCTGGATAATCTAAGTTCTCCTAACTGACTGGATGGACTTAGAATTCTCCATCTCTTTCTAAAACATAGTTTGATGCCCCATGGCACCTTGAGTGATGGTGGCTAATGGAAAACTCTGGATCCCACCCATCAAAAATATCACACTTCTGGGCATGGTGTCACATGCCTGTAATCCCAATGGCTCTGGAAGCTGAGGCAGGAGGATCATGAATTCAAAACCAGCCTCAGCAACTTAGCTAGACCCTGCTTCTAAATAAGATATAAAAAAAATGGGCTAGCAATGGGACTCAGTGACTAAGCATAGAGAGGTTCAATCCCTGGTAACAAAAAACACAAAATAAAAACAAAAACACCACACTTCTTTCCTCCCAGTTTACTTCTCCACAAGATCCTGGCACCTTTTTTTCTCTCCATAAACATAACTATTTTTGTATAATAATTGCATCTGTGATTATGAGACTTAATACTCCACAAGCCATTGAAATTTGAGTCTGGGGAGGAAATAATTATTTTCTAAAATATGTTGAATGCTTTAGAAAAAAATATTTTCTGAGCTGCAAGGCAGAAAGACTAATTCTAATGACTTAGATGTAAGAGAAACCTACAAAGAAAGAATCTGAGTACAAATATCCTTTTAGTTCCCTTGAAGTACTTGATTTCCTTTTGGTAAACTGAAATTATAAATTAAAATTTGGCATGAGAATGTCTTTTATTAAGAGAAATTACGCAAGTGAGTTCAATCATGGAAACATACTCCAAATAAACCCTATCTGAAGAGTATGGAGAGTGCAATGTGAATTTGTTTACTTAAAATAAAATGTCTGGGTCATGCATCTTTCAAATGATGCTCAGCTTTCTATTAAGTAAATTTATCTGACTGGATCACATATAAGGACCTCAGCTTTAAATAATTTATGAGGTTGTTGCGAGTATTATTGAAAATATTACAAAAAGGCCACAGATCTATCATAAGGAGAAAATTTCAAATAACTCTACCTTCTATTTGGATAGACTTTCTCACAAGCAGTAAGTGTAGAGCTCCAGGAAATTCACTCCCACAGTTTCAACAGTCCTATTAAAGTGATTCTGAAGATCCTGGTGCCAGGGCCCTGTGTTAGAGTCCCAGAAGATCTCCTCCATATCTGAGCATTCAACATTCAGAAGGTTCCTTTGACCTCCACCCTTAACAGAGATGATCTGTCAGTCTTAGGGATCAAGGGCTTCCAAGCAGATGCTTCAGCTTAATATGCTCTTTGGGATCACAGGCAACTCAGGAGATGACCATTCATGTCACAGCATGAGACACATTAATTTGATGGGAGGAAGGAGAAAGAACCAATTCCATAATTTGTAAAAATATGGGTACAGACACAATGATAGAATTGAGAATAGTTATTAAACCATCTTATATAGGGTTCACATTGATAATGTCAGATTTGTTTGGGGCAAGGAAAATGAAATCTTATCACCCATATCCATTCCCCAAAATAATGTAGGCCAATGGGTGAGTCTAGAATCCATACACAAATCCGAGAGTTGGATTTCTAATTCCATATAAGCTTTTCTGAGTAAGGCTTCCACCAGCATTTGCTGATTTTTTTGCTCAAACTTACCCCAAAGTAATTGCAGTGCTCTACACAATACTGTTAAAATTCTTACAGTAGTCAAGAGGGATTTGATTTCTTTGGAATGTGAATTGCCAGGATAAAGACAAAGTACTATGTGACTATTTACAACAAGTTCAGATTTGTTATTTACTTCCTATTTCGAGAGACTTTGGATTTTAAAAAAGCTACATTTTGTACATGTATCTGAAATTATGAGATTTCCAGACTTTATTCTGTCATCTCAGTGACCATTTCCTATACTCAACATACAGCTCTCAACTAGAGGAATTTAGAGTCAGGAGATCATACCAAATGCTGTAAGTATTCCACTTGCTACTACTTGCTACACACACGGTAGAAATTATGTGCATGAAAATCTCCTATGTAGAACTCATTATTATATTCAAATGTGTTGCAACTCATGTCTACATATTTTTTCCAAGTCATTTTATCAATAATTTATAAGGAACCTACAATATTTCAGGTACTATGCCTAAAATGGTAAACAAATCAGAGAAAATCCTCATTCTCTTAGAACTTACAGTCTACCAGAAAAAAAAGAAATATTTATTCAAGGAATTGAAATACTTTTTCTGCTTTTTGAAACTCTGTGGTTGTTAGTTTCATAAGCATGAGGATAGCAACATCTTATTCACATCTATGTTAAAGGGCATATCATAGATACTTAGTAAATATTTGATAAATCAAAAATTATGTCTGAGAATATATAGTGGGGTGAGGGTATAGTTAACTAAAATTTCCTAAAATATTTGTTATCTCACTAAAATATTTTGCATACAAGTGGTTGAAGAATGTGAAAGAAATGTACTAGATGCTGCTCCTTGCCAGTGTCCTACCCGGGGTCTTGTCTCCTTTGCATGTCAAGCTCCTTTGAGTATCTTGTCCAGATTATTCACACATAGCTTTCCTCATCTCATTCTGACATGGTTTTCTCTTGTAAACATGGGACCTTGAATAACCAAAGTTGCTGCCTATAGCACCCATTGGAAACAGATTGCTTCATGATCCTGGTGAATATTCACATATACTATGTCCTTTCTGTTAAGGTTCTGCAGTTTCACCGGTACTGTGGTGTCACTCCTTTTTACACTACTGAACTCTCCAATCTCACCTATACTTTCCCATGTTCTCCTCTCCTGAGCTCCTGGACCCCCCCCCCGCCCCCCGCCATTCTAGTCTCTAGCTTAGATGAGAAATAAACACAATTGTAATGTGTATGTAAAGAACATGACAAAAAACATATACAAAGATTATATACAGGTAAAGAAAAGGAAAAAAATTGACCCAATACCCTTAAACATCTTGTTTCAATAGGTACCAATAATGGATGACATGGGTGGTCCAGTCACATTCCTAGATTATTACTTTTTGTTGTTTTATTTATATACCCAGAATGCTGGGTTCCCTCTAGGTGAGGGTTTTTTTTTTCTTTGAGATTTATAAAGTCAGTTATTCTTCATTCATCAAATACTCACTGAAAACCACCTATGTGCAAGTCAGTGTACCTGGACAAATCTAGTATAAGTACCCTTAAGGAATTTTGATGGCACAAGTCAACAACTTTCACAATTGCTGTAATTTTTCTTAACTTATGTAAAGAGGAGAGCATAAAATATATACATATAAAGGGCACCTAAGCAATATGGGACTGAGGAAAGATTTTTGTGGACAAAGCAAAATCTAATCTAATCCATACAGTCAATTATGAGTTCCCTATTTATTCATGCATTCTGTAAGAATACATTGGAAACTTTGGCGAGCACACAGAGTGCTGTCCCAAACGTACTAATAGAGGAGACTGAACATAAAAAACAAGTGCAAAATAATGAATGTTCAGGTTTTTAAAATTTGTGCATGAAGAAAGCATTCATTGAAATAGGCAATAGAACTGGAAGACAAGATCTGAAGAAGACAATGTTCTTTTGAACTTGAATTTCAGGAGTTTCTTGGTCATCTATAAGGTGATACCTCATTCTCAATTCAGGGAAAAATGTAAGAAAAATGATAAAAGTAAAAATTACTAATAAGATCAAAAGTTTCCCAAATCCCAACTTTTGCTTTATATTCTTCTGAATTTCATTCACAATTAGGTTGGGGGTGGAGGTTTCAATTCCAACAGAATTTGAGATTTGCTTCCTTATGGCAACCATTTACATAAAGTCTGTATCTCATTATCTTTATGGTACCAGTTTGATGGTTGTCATAATCAGTTCACTTCTTTCTCCATGGGAAGATCTGAAAGCCCAAACAATAAATCCATGAATGTTCAGGGATGACACATCAGGACAAAGGAACTATATAGTACTGATAATCAAACAGCTACAGCTCTCTGACAGGTAAAATGGGATTTGTCAGTCCTTCTGAACATCTAAGCATAACACCACTTGACAAAATTATTATCGAGACAGAGGGTCAAGAGTGGATGAGGGTGAAGCAGCATTCCTGCTAGCTTAGCTACCCAGAACTCAAGTGTCAGGAATACTGCTTCTCCCTGAGGCTTAGAGCAAAAAAGTCCTGAGTCTGGAGGGCCAGTCTGCCCTAACCAAACCAGAGATAGTTCAACTTGTTAAATGGATCAAAAAAAAAAAAAAATCACCCTGAGTTAACCAATCACTGCTGAGAACAGAACCAGGAGCCATCTTGGGACTACAGCAAAGTGACACCAACGGGACCTTGAAATCCAAATCTATGAGTTCATAGCTAGGTCCGTGTAAACCTATCAGAGTCTAGCAAAGACTTAACTGAGCCCAACAAACCCAGGGAAAATGAGAAATGGAGAACATTTCGCCTGGGGGAACATAATTTGGAGAGGCTTGGGAGAACTAGTTGTCCACAACTCTCTGAGTCCCATGGCTCTAGCAGGTCAGGAAGTTGAAAGTGTGGGCATGAGGGTACTTGGCTCAGCTTGCTGGGCCCGACTATTCCTCAGCAGCACCTGCCTAGTCTGGCATCCACCCAGTGTCCAGCAAACACCCAGCCTACCTGGTCCCAGTGGTCCCAGCCTGCCCAGTCTTAGCAGTCCTCTACCCCCACAAGCCACCGCTTGGACTATTAGTCCTGACCTTTGCCCACCCCGTCCATAGCCCAGCCTGCCAGGCTGCTACTTTGCTGCTAGGCCTGCCCGGCCTGCTGCTTCACCACCCTGTCTGGCAAGATCATCACAGATGGGCATCCACTGGGCTCTAGAAGGACATTGACTCAACACTGCCAGCAACTCATGCAATTCAGCAACTGGAACCTCACTAAACTTAAGTCCCTGCAACCAGGAACTCTACCTATAGGAACACCCCTCGCAGAATCCAGTGTGGAACAGACAGCTCTTCCCATTCCATCCCACATCAGTCTCCCAAGAAGGGAAGTTGAGATGTCTTAAACCCCAGCTGGCAACTCCGTGAGCAACACAATAAAAAGGAAGTGCTCAGCAGCCCAGAGCCCATATTCCCACACTCTGTTCATACCTCAAGAAGAAATGAAAAGAAAATCAGTTGGGCACAGACAGTGAATGCATATGTTCGCTGACTATTTTATCCACTGTAGTGCAAACGACTTAATTTCTTAGCTTTTCACCAAGATTGTTCACTTTGTTGTTGTTGTTGTTAAGGTTGTTCAGTTTGGGTATTTGGTTTTATTTGAATATGTACTGATTAATTCAAGAATATATATACATTCTTGTTTTTCTCTCCTCATTTCTATCCTCTTTTTTAACCCTAACCCAAATAAAGTTTTCCTCCACTATGTCAGGTCTTTTAGTCACATCGGTAGAAAAGCTGAGTAACACAATCTTATTTTTCCATGCTCTGTTTTGTGAGGGTTAGAATTTTTACTTATTTATTTTTTTGTGGTGCTGGGGATTGAACCCCAGGCCTTGTGCTTTCGAGGCAAGCACTCTACCAACTGAGCTATATCTCCAGCCCGAGGGTTAGAATTTTTGATTAGCATATTTTGATCTTGATTTACATAGTCTTTGCCACTTCTCTATTTCCCTTGTCTCCCTCTCTTGTTTTCATATTTTTCAAAGGCACATTTTATTCTCTCTTCCTTTCTATTCACTTCTACTTTTCTGCCCCTCCTCATTAACAACACATCCTACATTACCACTGCATCTGCCCTATTCACCATTTGAAATTGCAAACACTTTTATACCCTCTTACCTCTTCATCTTTCCTCATACTCAACTCTATCCTTAATGCCTCTTACCATTAATTGATGTATATAACTTCTGCCCCTAATACCACAGCAATAATTAATACGGTGGAAGTCACAGACAAGTCCTATTTGTTTGACTTTATGCCAGACATAATTTATGATTATTTACTGTTTTACTAATGGAAATTGCTGATCCTACTATTAGTGCATATTGTGCATATTCACACTGTAGAAGTCAAAATAGGAACTAAGTACATATTCTACTGCGATATGTTCTTTGCACAGATTGTTGCTACCATGGGACTCCCCCTCATCTGTGAGGTACTAGAAGCATAGAGGAACACTATAAACTCGTAAGATAAAACCTCCTCTATAGCTTCAGGTGCATCCAGATCACAGGTAGACATACAAACAATATGAAAAAGCAAGGGAACAAACCATTTCGAACAACATACAATACCTCAACAACAGACTCCATTGACACCACAGTGGAGGAAATGTCAGATGAAATTTACAAAGTTCATGGTTAAACTGATCTACCAGGTAAAAGATGACATGAGAAATGAAATCAGAGAGAAAATACAGGAAGTGAAAGATTACTTCAATAAGGAGAGATCCTGAAAAAGAATCAATCACAAATCCTCCAAATGAAGGAATCAATAAGCCAAATTAAAAATTCAATGGAAAGCATCACCAACAAACTAGACCATTTGGAAGACAGATTTTTTAGGCCTCAAAGACAAAGCATATAATCTTCACAATAAAGATTCCTATAGAAAAACAATGTTAAGAGATTATGAATAGAACTTTCAAGAAATATGGGATAATATAAAAAGGCCAATTAAGGTTCATCAAGATAAATTAAGGCTCTGAAATACAAACTAAAGGAATGCACAATATTTTCAATGAAATTATATGCAAAAATTCCCCAAACCTTAAGAATGAAATGGAAAATCAAATACAGGAATCGTACAGAACTCCAAATACACAAAACTACAACAGACGAACTGCAAGACATAATTATGAAAATGCCTAACATACAGAAAAAGAGAAGAATTTTTAAAAGCAACAGAAAAACAATTGCTCATATTTTGAAGTAAACCTATTTGATTCTTGGCCAAGTTTTTCACCCAGATTCTCAAAGCTAGGTCATGGGAGAATATATACTGAGCTCTGAAAGAAAATGGATACCAAACCAAGAATACTATATGCAGAAAAATTAAACTTCAGATTTGAATATGAAATAAAAACCTCCCACAATACACAAAAGTTAAAAGAATTCACAACTAGAAAGCTGGCACTACAAAACATACTCAAAATATTTCATGAAGAAGAAATGGAGAATAAAAATAAAAACCAGCAGAGGGAGAACACTATAATAATAATCCAAGGACAATCTAATTCAACTTAAAAATGAAAAAAGAAACCAAAATGACAGAAAATAAAAAGCCTCTTTCAATAATTTTAATGAATGTACATGGTCTAAACTCATCAAAAGACACAGGCTTGCACATTGGACAGAAAAAGAAGATCCAACAATATGCAATCTTCCAAAGACTAGTCTAACAGACAAAGATATCCACAGACTGAAGGTAGAATGATGGGAAAAAATATATCATTCACATGGTTCTCATAAACAAATAGGGGTTTCTACTCTCATATCATATAAAGTGGACTTCAAACCAAAGTTAATCAGAAGGGACCAAGAAGGCCATTTCATACTACTTATGGGAGTAATACAACAAGAATAAGAGTTAAAAATAGTTAGGCCCCAAATAATGGAACAGTTACGTACATCAAAAATACCCTCCTCAGTATCAAGAATCAGACCACAACACAATAATACTGAGGAATTTAAAACACCTTCTTCAACACTAGATAGATCATCCAAAGAGAAACTAAAGATGCAGAACTAAAAAATGCAATCAATAATCTAGACTTAACAGACATATATAGAATGTTTCATCCATTGATGACTGAATACACCTTCTTCTCAGCAACACATGGAACATTTTCTAGAATAGACCATATTTTAGGCCACCAATTCTTAGCAAATACAAAAATAGAGATAATACCCTGCAAACTATCAGACCATAATGTAATGAAATTGGAAGTCAACTATAAGACAGAAAGTACAAAGTACTCTAACACCTGAAGACTAAGGAATTCACTATTGAATGAATAATGGATAGTGGAAGAAATCATGGAAGAAATAAAAATACTTATAATTAAATGAGATTAGTGATGCTATATATCAAAATCTCTGGGACACTATGAAGGCAGTTCTAAAAGGAAAGTTCATAGCACTGTTCAATAGCTCATTCAGTAGAAGAATAGAAAGACACTATATAAATAATCTAACATTACATCTCAAGACCCTTATATAAGATAAATACATCAAAACCAAAATCAATAGAAGACAGGAAATAATCAGAGCTAAACTCAATGAAATTCAAGTTCTACAATAAAAAAAAAATCAACAGAAAGTTGATTCTTTCAAAGAACAATGGCGGGTGGGGTTGTACATGCCTATAATCCCAGCAAATCCAACCTTAGCAATTTAGCAGGGCCTTAAGCAACTCAGCAGGGGCCTGGTCTCTGCATAAGATATTAGAAGGGCTGGGGAGGTGGCTTAGAGGTAAAACCCCCCCGGGAAACAAATGCAAAAAAAAAAAAAAAAAAAAAGAAAGAAAAAGAAAAAAATTGATAAACCTTTACCCAAGCTAACTAAAAGAGAACCTCAAATTGTTAAAACTGGGATGCAAATGGAAACATCACCACAGACACTACTGAAATGTAAAGGATAATCAGAAACTACTTTGAAAACTTACACTCCAATAAGCTAGAAAACCTTGAAGATATTGACAAATGCCTAGAGACCTATGACCTAACCAGATTGAACCAGGAGGTGTAGAAATGTAAACAGACCAATTTCTAGTAATAAAATTGAAGAAGCCATCAAAAACCTACCAACAAAGAAAAGTCCAGGACAAGATGGATTCTCAGCCAAGTTCTACCAGGCCCTTAAAGAACTAACACCAACCTTCCTCAAATTATTCCACAGAATTGAAAAAGAGGGTACTGTTATAAACTCATTCTATGAAGCTAGTAAACCCTCACAACAAAACCAGACATAGACAAATCAAGAAAACTTCAGACCAATACCCTTGATGAACATAGACCCAAAAATTCTTAATAAATACTGGCAAATTGCATACAAAAAATATTAAATGGATAGTGCACCATGATCAAGTGGAGTTCATCCTGGAATGCAAAGTTGGCTCATCCTATGGAAATCAATAAATGACAAGAACCACATAATCATCTCAATAGATGCAGAAAAAGAATGAGGAAAATGCAGCATCCACTCATGTTTGAAAAACTAGGGATAGAAGGAACATATTTCAATATTGTAAAAACCATACATGAGAAACCCAAGGCCAACATCATTCTAAATGGGTAAGAACTGAAAGCATTCCCTCTCAAAACAGAAACAAGAAAAGCATGTCCGCTTTCACAACTTCAACTTAAGCCTTTTAACTCTAGCCAGATCAATTAGGCAAATGAAAAAAATTACACGGATACAAATAGGAAAAGAGAGCTCAAATTTTCTCTTTGCCAATGACATGAGTCTATACTTAGAAGACCCAAAAAACTCCACCAGTAAACTTCAAGAATTCATGAATAAATTCAGCAAAGTAGCAGGATACAAAATTAAGATACATGTCAATTGCATTCCTATACTCCAATGATGAAAAAGCTGAGAGAAAAATTAGGAATACCATCCCATTCACAAGAGTGTCCAAAAAAAAAAAGAAAAAACTTAGGAATCAATCTAACAAAAATCCTTCTACAGTGAAAATTATAGAACAATAAAGTAATTGAAGAAGACCTTAGAAGATAGAAAGATCTCCCATGTTCTTAGACTGGCAGAATCAATATTGTCAAAATGGCCATACTAACAAAAGTACACATTGATTCAGTGCAATTCCCTTTGAAATTCCAATGATGTTTGTCATAGAAATAAAAAAAAAAGCAGTCATGAAATTCATTTGGAAAAACAAGAAGACCAAAATTTCCAAAGCAATTCTTAGCAAAAGAAGTGAAGCAGAGGGAATCACAACACCAGACCTTCAATTATACTACAGAGGTATGGTAACAAAAACAGCACAATATTCTCATCAAAATAGGAAAGAAGACCAATGGAACAGAATAGAAGACACAGAACAAACCCACATAAACACAGTTTCCTCATACTAGATAAAGACTCAAAAAACGTACCCTGGAGAAAGATAGCCTCTTCAACAAATGTTGTCAGGAAAATTCCAAATCCAGAGGTAATAGAATGAAAGTCCCTAACTCTCACCCTGCACAAAACTCAAAGTGGAGCAAAGACTGAGGAAACAGACCAGAAACCCAGGACCTACTAGAAGAAAATGTGGGTCCAACACTTCAACATACTGGCACAGAAACTAACTTCCTGAACAAGACTCCTAAGGCACAAGAAATAAAATAAAAAAATCAGAAAATGGAATGGTATCATTAACAAAAAGGCTTCTTCACAGCGACAGAAACAAGAATGTGAAGAGTGAACCTACAAAGTAGGAGAAAACCTTTGCTGTCTGTACTTCAGACAGGGCGTTAATTTTGAAAATATACAAAGAACTCCAAAAGGTTAGCCAAAAACCAAATAATCCAATCAATAAGTGGGCAAAAGAATGGAACAGACTCTTCTCAAAAGAAGAAATGCAATCAACAAATATATGAAGAAAATGTTCAACACCTCTAGCAACTAGAGAAAAGAAAATTAAAACTACAGTGTGATTTCACATCACTGTAATCAGAATAGCAATTATCAAGAACACAAGAACCAACAAATGTTGGCAAGGATGTGGGTGGAAAAAGGAATGCTCATACACTGTTCATGGAACTGCCAATTCTTACAATCCCTCTGGAAAGCAGTGTGAAGATTCCTCAAAAAACTAGGAATAGAACAAACATTTTACCCAGTGATCCCAGTCTTTGGCGTATGTCCAAATTATTTAAAATCAGCACACTATAGTGACACAGTCACATCAATGTTTATAGCAGCACAATTCACAATCACTAAATCATAGCTTAGTGATCCTCAATGCCAAACCACAGATGAATAGATGAAGAAATTGTGGTGCACATACAATGGAATATTACTCAGCCATAAAGAACGACTTTCTGACATTTGCCAGTAAATGGATGGATTTGGAGAATATCATGCTCAGTGAAATAAGCCAATCTCCCAAAACCAAAGGTCGAATGTTTCTGCTGATATGTGGAAGCTAAACCACAAGAAAGTGGGGGAGGGGAAGAAAGAGGTTCACTGGATTAGGCAAAATGGAATAAAAGGAAGGAGGGAAATAGGAATAGAAAGGACAGAATAAACCTAACATAATTTTCCCAAGCACACATAAGAAAATACTTAAGTGAACCCCACCATCATGCCCACCCACAAGAATAGGGTTTAATTAGAATAACATATATCCTATGCTTTTATAGTTTTATCAAAATGGATTCTGTTGTCATATATAATTAAGAACCAATAAAATTTTTAAAAACTGTGTCCAACAAAATTACAGATCATGAAAACAACTTGAATGGTGTAATTGCATTCACTTTAGTTTTAGGAAAAGCAAATGTCTGATATTTAAGGGCTGCCTAAATAAATTATGACTACAAAAAAGTTTGATATAAAAATCATAATGAAATATACATTTAGTGTGCATATAGTATTAGAAATTTTACAAATATGCAGGGTACATGAATTATCCATAAACTGGAAAAGATCTGCCTGTTATCTTTATCACTACTACCTTGATTACAATGACTGCTAATCAAGTTTTATTGAAAGGTTTCTATGACATATTGTGCTTGCTAGATCTTCATATGATCTCATTAATCCTCAAACTAACCCTAAAATTAAATATTATCATCTCCATTTTCAGATGAGGACATTAAAACTTGTGCAGTTCAATGACTAAACCTCTTTTATGACACCAACATCCATTGACACAGTACATGAGTCAAGAATAATTCACATTCTTTCTTTGCATCAACTCTACAGACAACATTTTAAATAAAAGTAAAACAACAAGTATAGTGTTTGGTAAATACTAGTTGCTCAACACATTTTAGTTCTCTAATCCTTTGCCAAATATACTTAGTGCACTAAATCAAATGGTGTTACTACCTTTATCAAATTTTCTCATCAAGGCTCATAGAAATCATTAAATATTTGAAATAGATTATATTAATGGTTAATAAGGGAGTTGAAGTGATTTTTCCAAGTACCATAGCTCTTAAGTGATGGGGCCAGAATGAAAATCAGGGACATGAATTCCACATGTGATGTTCTATTTGCTTTTAGTGTAAAGGGGGATCTCTTTTGCATCAATTAGAAGGTGGGCTGAATTTTGTTATCCTGTAAGAAATGCAAACAAGTTCCTAAAGGCATTTAGGACCAAGTAAACAGGGAACAGATAAAGAAATGACAGGTGGAATGAACGAAGGCAATGATGATACCATTTTAGGCATGTCAATCTGCTTGGAGAGCCCACAGTTCAGAAAAAGTGAATGGTGAATCTACTCCGTAGCAGCAGCTTTCAAAAATGAAAAATGGATTGTAAAAGTGTCTTACATTTCAACTAAGTGTTCAACATATATAAAATGGGATGCTTCCAGGAGTTTAACAGGATTAAACCAAGGATCATACCAAAATGACAGCTCCACTTATAGGATGAATTGTAAAGTCACAAAAGTTACAGAGAGAGGTCAAGCCACAGCAGGAGTTTATTGCTAAAGGATTGATGAAGTGACATTTTCCAATAAAGGGAGATGAAGATCGTTGGGAAAAATAAAATCGAAACTCTATTCGGGCTTCTAGGAAAAAGTAAAGTAGCATTGTCAGGAATCCTTGAAAAGGTACAAAATATTTTATTTACTGTATTACCTAACAGCTCAAAATGTCCCTATTCAAGTTCAGAAATACAAATATTAGGCATCACCTTCATCTTAGCCTGTTAACTGAGTTAGTTGTTAATGAATTCCAAGTGCCAAAAATGAATAATATCTGAAACATTGTCTAATTAGTATGCACACAAGGTAACCCAAAGGTTTTGTTTTGAGATCTAAAAATACAACACAGAACTGCAAAGGATGCAACTTATTAATTCCTGACACATTTTATTGCACTTGTGTCTAAGGATTCCAACATTACCTCTGCTTTTTATTACTATTTTGAGACCCTGAGGAATTTTCATGATTGTTTTTTTAGTGACAAAATCTTTTCTTAATTTTGGACTTTTCTGCTGAAAGAATTTTAAGGACTAAGATGTGTACTAATTGCCATCCCTAATGCTGAAAATGTTAAGGAGATAGAGAATGTATTAACATGCCACAGAGTCTATAGAAGGAAACAAAGTCAGGTTAGTTCATGGAAGAAAGTGAAAGGACTTACTCTAGATCACATTACCCTTCAGGAACATTAGTTGATCTATGCATTTTAAAAGTAAATGGTGACTGAATCTAAGGGATCCTCTGAGCTGACCGATCTTGCACTAATCAGATGCTGCTTTGCAAATACTTCCAGTATGCATGGGCTTTCCTTCCATTTAAATCATGTGAGACTAGCAACACTGAAGCAAGTACCTATCCTCTGTCTTTCAGCATCAGTATATATTTTTGTTAAAACTGAATTGTAGGTTGCTACATGGTGGGAGGAAGAGGAAGAGTAGAGGAAGTCCCTGGAGAAAAAGAGATCACAGCACGCATATATCCCGGGAAGGACATCAGATTGGCACTCTGGGAAGAATGTTGGAGTAAGTAGGAGGAGAAACAGCCAAATAAACCAGGTTTCTTATAGACTTCATGAGCTGCTTTCAAACCCCAGGTGAAGATGCTGCCACATGTGCCAGATTTTTCTAAGGCCAAGCTGACACTTATCAAGAATGGTAGGTAGTGGTTGATCCTAGAGACGCTGGTGAGCTAAGCAGTAGCTACAAGATTTTCACGAAAATTTTGGTTATTATGACCGTTTTAGAAGATGAGTTTTAAAGCTGAAACAAAAAAATCAAATAATAGATAATGCTATTCACTGTTAAGACATTGACATCAGTTAAAACCAGAAATCATAGTTAAATATTTTTGGAAAATGGAGTGGGGAGAATTCAAAACCAAACTAGATGTTTTCCAGCTGAATGGGCCACTTTTATTCATGATGTTCAAACGGTGTATAAAATGTTTGTGCTATGTCCAGGAACAGCAGGTATCTTGTGGAGCAAAAATATCAACTACGAGAGGATGAGTAACAACAATTCATATTTTCAAAAGTGTCAAAGCACAGCCTTTGATCACTGGTATCAAAAGTATACATGATTTTTATGTTCTTTTTCTTTTCTTTTTTTCCTTAGATTCGTTCTACTTTTGATGTTAAAAAAAAAACCCAAAGTAATGATTTGCTATAGACACAATCTGGAAGTATTCACTAACACACACAGAAAAAGTACTTTGGATTAAATTATTTTTTAAATTGCCAGTTAGTGAAGGCCATCTTTTTAGAAAAAAAATAAAACCCCAAAATTGAAAAAAAATTCAGTGTTTTAGAATATGTAGGCAGAAAGGACTACCGCCTCTTAGCTTTCTCATCACTGTGATCAAAATACCTGACAAGAACAACTTAGAGGAAGCAAAGATTATTCTGGTTCACATTTTATGTGGTTTAATCCACAGCAGGCCCAGTCCTTTGTTGTGGACTCAAAGTAAGGCATAACATCATGGCAGAGGGGCACCACAGAGGATCAGGAGCTCTGCTCCAGAGAAAGGTGGGGGGAGGCTGGAGAGAAGCTAAACCCGGCCAGGGCATGGTCCCATGGTGACCCACCTCCTCTAGCCATGCCCCACCTGCTCTTCACCTCTGAACATTCCAGCATTAACAGGGGAGCTCTGGGAGGACACCTAATATTATCAGAACTGTAATTACCTATGCAGGCTTCCTGGTGCTCTTATTTGTATTAGAGAGGCACTTTGTTCCTTTAGGATGACACTACATCATCTCTCAGGTTTCATAATTAGAAGGTCTCAAAGGTCTCATGCCATCCGGAGTATGACTCTTTGTTGGCAGAACTATCAGCAAAGTTTGCCCATCACCATACAAAAGTGCTGATAGCTTCCACTTTTAAAGGAAATAAACCCAAAGCTTCCTTAGGAATCACTTTCTGCTCTGAGTTTCCAAACCCTTGACACTGCCTTTAAAATCAGCCCTAAGTAAGGAATATCCCACATTCTTCATCTTCACTTTTATCAATTCCTCTCATCTTTAGCCCCTTTCAATCCCCCTCATTCCAGATAGTTCTATCTACTGCTTCCCAGTCTCAGTGGTCACTGCTTCTTAGTCCTCTTTTTTTTGTTTTTTCCTTTTATCTTTTTAACCCAATACCCGCTCCCTGTTCTTATTCTACCCTCCTTTTCTCTTCTCTCTGCTACTCTGCGTACTAACTCCCCAGGAAGTGACCCTCAGTCTCATTCCATAGTTTAATGAAGCATGAACCTGGCATGAACCCAATTTCTAACCTTTGAACTTAAATATCTCTATTGCCTGAAAATATCACCAGTTTGAAAAATATTTTCCTTTCATACATGTCTTCATCTTAATGTTATCTATTCATTAATGTATAGTGGCTCTATCATTCTAAACAAGAACAATGCACATTGTCTGACCATATTAAATTATTTTGAGTATACTATGTGCCAGCAGACCTCAAATATGAGGTGCAAAGTGTGACTCATGAGGAAGTTTTCTTCACTTCAAAATAACTACTTGAATTTTCAGATTTTTTTTAATTTTAGTTTATCTTATCTTGATGCTGGGAATTGAACGCAAGGCCTCATGCATGCTATGCAATCACTCTATTGCTGAGCTATTTCCCCAGTCTAAATTTCTAATTTATGCAGAAATCAAGAGGTGGAAATGGAAGTGACATTACTCACTATTATCCCCAAGACATCCACTAGCAAAATGCTTACTTCCTAAGGTCTTAGGACCAGGAGACACAACAGTGGTTCCACTGACTCTCACCTGGCCACTTTCTGTCTTCATGTCTCTGAGCCTCTATGCAAAAGAGGGAGTTTCAGCTGGGGTGATTGATCTGTTCTACCTAGGGGAAACTGGACTTCTCCACAGTCGCAGTAAGGAAGTTTCTATCTAGAATCCGGCAATCGCTTAGTATTACCATGCTTTGTGACTAAGGTCAGTGAAAAACTAATAACTCAATCCAAGGAAGAGTCAAATAATAGACTCTTCAAGAATAAAGGCATTTACTGAAAACAAAAGGAACACAGTATAGATAGGAGGTAATTATAAATACCAGCTCCAACCATGTAATTAGTTATAGAAATAAGAACGGTGAATGTCATGAGTATTCCCTCCTTGTTTTGTGCATATATATCTGCATTAAGCAAGTATCTTTGTTCCCTTTATACCCTTATTCCCCAATCATGGAATGAAAGGTGTGCTGTTAATAGAAGAGCAAACATTCAAAGACATAAACCGTGCTTCTTGGGAAGCAATTAGTGCATTCTGGGTTGTAGACAGAATAGTTGTACCATGTGCAGAATTATAACACTATTATTGTATGTATTTAGAGATTGAATATGAGTTAATGTTTTACTCAGTTTTTTCCCTGCTGTGGCCAGAAGATCTGACAAGAACAAATGTAGAAGAGGAAAAGTTTATTTGGCATTCACAGTTTCAGAGGTCTCACTTCATCGACAGCCGAGACCATTGCCCTGTGCCTGAGGTGAGCCAGAATACCATGGTGGAAGGGTGTGGGGGATTAAAGAAGCAGAGGACATGGCAATCAGAAAGCAAAGAGAGCTTCTCTCAACAGGGATGAACTATGTACACCAAGGCAGGTGCTCCGTGACCTACCTACCTTAGCCACACCCTGCCTGCCCACATTTACCACACAGTTAATCTGTATCAGTGGATAAAATCACTGATTGGATTACAGCTCTCATAACCTAATCATGTTGTCTCAACATTCATGCATTATCTTACACATGAGCTTTCGGGGAACATCTCATATCTAAACCATAACACAAAGGTAAGCATGGGTGTCAGATTGATGAGTGGAATTGGAATTATTAATTTATATTCCAATTTGACTAGGCTAAGAAATGCCCAGATAACAGATCAAACATTTCCAAGTGTCTCTCTGAGGGTGTTTCCAGAGAATATTAATATTTGATTTGATAGACTAAGTAAAGAAGATCTGACTTCACCAGTGTGGGTAGGCATCGCCATTCATTGAAAAGAGAAAAAAAAAAGGCAGAATTTCAAATTCATTCTCTGTTCCTAAACTAGGACATCCATCTTCTCCTGCATTCAAATATCAGAACACTAGGTTCTCTTGTCTTTGAAATCTGGAATTTGTACCACACAAGCCCACCCCTGTTCTCAAGCTGTTGCAATCAAACTGAATTAACCCATCACCTTTTAAGGTTCTCCAGTTTGCAAATAATAAATCCTAAGGCTTTTTAGCCTCCATAATTCCATGAGCAGATTCCTGTATCTCCTATTGGTTTTGTTTCTTTGGAGAACCCTAATAGACCTGTCATCTCCACCCCATTTGTGTACAATCAAAATGAAGTCTGTAAAAATTTTAAAAAATAAATTAATTAAAATAAATATTGCCTTTGATATCAATGTATTCATCTTAATGTTATATAATAATTTACATACAATGGCTATCTTTTCAAGCAAAAGTAATACACAATGCCATAGAATCAAAGGAAATTAATGAGTATAAAACAATGGCTATTAGAAATACAATAATTTCAGTCAATCTAGATTACATGTTTGCTATATTAAAGTACATATTTCCTGCTTGGCTTGTGGAATGTCTATCTCACTGATATACTGCAAGATCTTTTACTTGATTTAATTTTATGCAGTTTTTTATAGAGTGTGGTAGTACGGTATGGGAAATGTACTACCTGTCATTTCCACAAAACTGAAATACCAACAAGATCAAAAGGTCTTTTCTTAATTATAAAAGCAACCAAAATTCAAAACTAATCATACTTGCTATGTAAGAAAATATATATACATACAAATTTTTGTAATAAATCATCTTAGAGAACTATTAGAAAACTTAAAATTCAGAAAGATTGAAATAAGTATTTAAGTCTGGGACTTACTTTGTTCTACTAAATTGAATGTTTACCCATTTTCTAGCTGTAGAAATAGAAATCTGATCTAAGAGTGGGAAAACAAGTTTCTATATCAGTGGAATTTATTTTTGGTTCTCATCTTTTCATTGATAAATGGTAATTGTATATATTTATGAGACAGAATAATGTTTTGATAGATTTATACATTGTGGAATGATTAAATAAAGCTTATTTCTGTAACTTCACCTATTACCTCATTTTGAGAATATTTAAAATCTATGCTTTTAGCAATTTTGAAATACACTCACACATCATTACCGAAGAGGGCACATTCAGAGAAATGCATCCTTAGGCAATTTTGTTTTTCTGTGAACATTAAATAGTGTACATACACAAACCAAAATCGTTTAGCTTACTACACACCTCGGCTATGTGGTACATACCATCATACATGTAGTATGACATTGAAAAATCAGGATGTGGTACATGATTGTATACAACATATAATGACAAGTTTTATTTAACATGTAATCTTGCTGTGTGACTTCTCTACTCACACCCTGCTCCTTTCTTACAGAACTTCACCACTTTCTTATTGCATGATGTAGTTTCTTGAGTTCATTTCTTCTAATACTGATAATATAAAATCCTAGAACAAAAAACTTTCCAATTTTTTCACCTATTCTCTTATAAATCTTAATCATAGAGAAATTAAGACTTCATAGTTACATCAATTAACTCTAGCAACTTAACAAGTATTCCAAAACAGAGGCTTATAAAGAAAATGAATCAGCTTCAATGTATTGGGCTGTCATTTTAGGCTTAATAGAGCTAGGAAGTTCATCTGGATTCCTTTGGGTTCACTCAGGCATCTGCAATCAGCTGCTTGGGCAGCTATGCCAGTTTTGGCCAGGCTTATGTGGCTGGAATGATCACTATCTGATCCATATGGCCATACAACCATGTTGCAGCCTAGACTTATTCTTAGAATTATAATTGAAAGGCCAGAAGTTTGCATGTCACTTGGAGCCTAAACTCCCAACTGCTACAAGATCATTTCTACAGCATTCTATGGACCAAAGCAAGTCATGTAGCCAACTCGAATTCAACAGATTGGAAAACAGATTCAACCTCTTGAAGTAGGATCTGGGAAGTCACATTGCGAGCGCATTAACACAGTGAAAGGAAATATTGTTTATTTCTACCATAACAATTGTAGCATTTTCCAAATAGCATTGATGGTAAAGTATTTCACACATTTTTGGTCTATTATTCCACATATTTTTCTCAAAATAGGTAATTTTAATGAGAATTTACTATTGTAATTGCCACTTCACATTTAATGTGGGAATCACTGATTCAAACACAGAAATAACTGGATAGGAATTATAGTGTATTTGCTAAATCAGTAAACACAGATTAGTTTTCAGATGAAAACCTGTTCCTGGGAGCTCCCATGACTTGCCTTGTGAATCAACAGCTGAATTAGCCTTAGAAACCAGATCTCCTGACAGATACTCTAGTTTCCTTTTTAGCAATCTAAACTACACTGTACTGAGAACTATCTTTAATATTCATTTTCAGTTAGAATGTTTCAAAATATTTTTGTTATAATCCAAACATTTCTCATTTATTATAAATAAATTCTCTGGAATTTATTTACAACTGACATTTTATAATCTTTAAAAATTAATTATTCCCAAAGAGCTTCACTTTGAGTATTTGTTTTGAAACCAGACCTCTGTTGTCCTCAAAGTTCTCAAGTGTGTGTATTAAACATTCAAATACAAGCTGCTAAACATATATACATATGTGCTGTTTGATTTAAATAGCCCTAATTAAGACACTGAAAAAAAAATAGTTTAACATGTATATACTGAAATATTATAGAATCAAAGAAAGTTTGCAAAATTATGAATTTTTATATATAAAAGACTAAATATTCATTGCTTCCCTTATTCATCATCTGTAATGAAGCTTTCAAGGATCTCTTTTCTATGAATTCTGTGAAAAAGAGTCAGAATGATGCCAATAAAAAACAAGACATTTCTAAGCAAATTGATATGTCTACATTGATAACTTTCCAAAACTATGGTATTTAAAAAAAATAAACAAATCTAACCTAAGAATGGGTTCTGTCAGTAAAGTTAATAATAAAGATGAAAAACAGCATTAGATCAACATGAACTGTGGGGGTCTCTCAACCATGTCCCTCCTAGATGAGAAAAGGGTTAACTGCTGGAGGACAATGTTGGCTGTACATCAATCAATTACCCATAAACTTCTCTAATCAATAAACACACAAGAGCCAATACTCTTTTTAAATGAGAGGGGGTGTGAGGGGTCTGGCCTCTAACAACATGGAGTAGCCCAACTCTCCCTTATTTTGTAGTCACATAGGTAGAGGGGCCCAGACCAGGAGGGGCTTCTTCTGTGATGAACAGGATAGGGTGGAGTTAGGGGAGTCATTACAGAATTAGACAGGGAGCCACTCCCACACAGCGCCCCATGCTTCTGGGCAATCTGGGACATTCCTCCATGTTACCAGTTCCTAGAAGCCAGACACCTGCTTCCCATGGCTCAACCTAGTCTGATTCTGCTAAATAAGGATGACTCCCCACAATGAAGTACATTTCTTATTTGAAACTTACTGAAAATTTGAAACTAGGAAAAATACAAGCAATCTGTCCACTTATTTCTGAATTGCCAGGAGGGACTACTTTAACCAATCATATTTCCATTTATCCTGACCAGTCAGCCAACCGCCTAGCTCTTGGTTCAGTAACTGTCTGTATACAAGGCATTTGAATTTCAAGTACTAACAAGTAAGTGAGACAACAGGTGCAAATTCACATTAAAGACTAGAGGAGAGTATGTAATTATAAAAGATGACAATTAAACAGCTGTTTTAAGGGGGAAGAGACTTAAAACTATTTTAAAGGCGTAGAACTTGAAGACAGGAGCTATGTCTCTTTTCCTCCATGTTGAATCCTGCCTGCTGAAGGATGAGAGCTAGGCCATGACTCAGGAGAGATTCAAGAAAAGCTGAATAATGAGTAGGACTCCTAAAATTATTTTTAGCATCATTTCAGATTATAACATATTCCATGATTCTTAATTTAGAAACTGGGTTACATTAAGGAACTACATGTTTTTGTATTCTTAAAACCTAAGTCAACCTATAAGTAATTTCTTCTTTGTAGTCACAAATCAAACCCAAAACTCTAAATATGTCAGACACAGTGGTATACACCTGTAATTCCAGTTACTCAGGAGGCTGAGGCAGAAAAATCCCAGGTTCAAAGCCAGCCTGGGCAATTTAGCAACACCCTGTCTCAAAATTAAAATACAAAAAGGACTGGGAATATAGCTCAGTGGGAGAGATTACCCCTGGGTTCAATCTCTAGTATAGAAAAACGGGGGGGAAAAACTCAAAATATCATAAAATGTATCAAAATATTTTTTTTATGTTTCTCTTAGAGGTAGAAATTAATTACTGGGCTTATAATTGTAGACAAGTATATCTATTTCACAAACATTGAGTTATTGTTTATGTATTGTCGGTTTTACAACAACCCGACAAGTCCTTTTATTTTGATCATTTGAACAGTAAGAACGAGTAAATCTCAATACTTCAATTAAGTGACTTGAATCTTAGGATTAGATATTTTGGTTACACTAGATATTTTCCCTCTATCCAGGATGTATTGGTTTCATCTCCAAAACAAGGACCTTAATTTGTATGCCTCACTTAACATTATGAGGTCTTTCTGAATTTCTCAGAGAAATTTATTCCAAATTTTAGAAAATAAATTGAATAGTACTAGAGATGGAATCCAGAAGCTCCTGCATACCAGGGAAGCACTCTCTCACTGAACTACATTCCTATCCCTTTTAATTTGAATTTTTATTCTGGGATAGGGCCTCGCTAAGTTACCCAGACTGGCCTCAAACTTGTGATCTGCCTGCCTCAGCCTTCTGAGTAGCTGAGCCCACAGGTGTGCACTACTGCTGTAAAATCAATTTTAAACAAATTCCAAGCACAACTTCAACAAAAGAACAAGTTCACTGAAGATAATGGAAAGAAAAAAATAATAATCCAAGTATAAATCTCTAGAGAAATTATCAAAGAAATGTAGCATACCTAAACAGGTGAGAATGAGAAAATAAATATTACAACTTCAATTAAAAATAGAGTACTTAATGGACTGTAAAGGGAGGTGGGAATTAACTGGCTGATAGATTTCATACTGCTGAGTTAAATCTATAATATCTGTTTGCCTTGGTATAATTTAGAGTCTACAATTGCCTGGAGGTCACCTTTGAGGAAGCAGAGAAAATCAATACATTTCACCATAAGTTAAGTAGTGTCATTTACCTCTATTAAATAAGGCTCTTGTGAATTAAAGGAAAAACACACAAAAAACAACCAGTACCAGCAATGTATTTTCTGGTATGTGGACAGACATTCCCTGAATAGTTCTTCCTGCTGATCAGGTTCCCTTGTAAGGGCAAATGGAGCAAGGTTTTTAGTTGGGGTACCAATGGGATATTAACATTAGGATGGGATTTCCAGGGGCAGACAAGGTCACCCAGAATCTAGGACCAAACAGGAACCAGACTTAAGTGAAAGTTGTCAGGAAATCCTGAAAATCATAGTAGAGCAAATCTAAGAGGAAAATTCATATAACCCAAGGAGTGTCATGCCAAGAATAACAGAAGACTAGGCAGAAATAATCAGAAGCCAGGTAGCTCCTGGATCACAGTTGAGAATGATGATTAATAATCAGTTATTTGAGTTCAATGTGAGCTCTTAAATCAATCATTGTGCAAAGTACTGAAAATACAATAATACACAAAATACACATCACCTCTCCAAAAGGTTTCTCTATCATACTGGTTAAATGCACAAAAATTTCCTGTGCAATTTTGATTACCACATCACCTTATACTGAAGTGCTGAATTAAACACAGATCCTCACAAAAGTTCTCATTATTGAAATCCAGCTTCTACAGTGGAAGTTTTTGAGACATGGAGTCTATTTCCTGTTAAGTCTACCAACAAACCTACTCTCATCTTTCTACTCAAAGTTATTTTTGATTGTTTTTCAGTACTGGGGATTGATCCAAGGGGTGCTCTACCACTCAGCTGCATCCCCAGAGATTGTATATTTTATTTTGATATAGGATTACCACTAAATTGCTAAGGCTGGCCTTTAACTTGTATTTCTTGGCCTCCTGAATAGCTGGGATTACAGGAAGGAGTCACCAGGCCCAATTGAGAATTTTAATGAAGTTCATTCTGGCAAAATATATTTTGCAGCATGTACACCTTACTTTACTCTGATCAGAACCATAGTCAATATCAGTGGATTGACTTTTTGATGACTTTGATATGTGAGATACTCTACTACAGAATATTCTCACCACTCTGTTCATATGTAAATAAATGTTTCAATTCAAACGTAATGGGGAATCGACTGATTCAAGATAATACGGCTTGTGTGAAAAGTCATAGATTTTGAATCTGAAGATTCAGTCTGTTCCTAATTGGTCTATTTACTGTAAGTATAAAACTGGAGAATTTCTGAGACTGACTGTGTATATGAAAACCAGGCAAGTTTAAAAATGATGAACTGCAGAGCACAGTGTTCAGAAAAGAATTGATCACTATAAGCTATTTCTAGAACAATAGCAATGGTACTATTTACGAATTAGTTCCCTAGAAATAATGATTATTACAGTGAATTATTACTTTCAGTTGTCACAAATTCTTGTGACTATACCAGCATTAGCAAATATTTCAGAAACTAAAAGCTCTAAAACAGCATTGTATTCAAGATGATAAAATAAATAATAAATCAAAGGGAAACAGAAACGTAAACAAATCATTATCAGTTATCCTTTTAAAGAGTAGAGATGAGCCTAAGAAGCCTGAGCACAAAGGTAGGAATTTCGGGTCAGTCAATGTACAGAGAAGTGAAAGCCCTTCCTGTCAAGCAAACTCCTCAGGATGAAAAGCGCTCTCCATTGGCATGATTTAGAGATGCTCTGCAAATCCTCTGTCCTTGAGGGCTGGAGACATTATCTTATGATGATAACCTTTGGTACTAGTGGACTCTGAGAAGCAAGCAAGTTATGTGATCTGCACATGCACAAAGTTAACTGTGCTACATAACCTAGTGTAACTTGAGATGACCCTGGAATACACTGGAGTGTATTTCAGGAATGACCCTGGAATACACTGGAGTGTATTCCAGTGCCTGGATAATACACGAGACTGGCTTTCCCACGAGAGCCACTTCTTGCTCTTCACCATCCTGTGTGCTTGCCTCTTTATTACTCTCCCCCCTATGGGTCTCCAATTAACCTTAACACACAAAGCCACCAAGAACCACTTCAAACAACCCTTACTTAGTAGATGAACTAGAAAAATAAGGCAACTAACCAAGCACCCAGGTTGTCTCACATCTAATAAATCAGCAAGTTCAGAATCAAATTTCTAATTGACATGTTTGATATTTCTGTATTTCTTTAAGCCATAATTACCACAATTACCATAGTAAGAGGGACAAAAACATTTTCTCTCAAAAATCATGAACATGGAATGAGACTTTCACCTGTCAAAGTTTTGGGCTGTGTGAAGAAGCTGCCCCAATAGTTCTTCAATCTCAGTGTTGAGAAAATATGGCCAAATATATAAAGTGCCTTCTTGGAAACTATGAATTACATTTATAATTTTTAGCAGTATTAGGTTAAAACCAGTTTTGTTTTGTTTTGTTTTTTATTTTGTTTTTGTTTTTTTTCAATTCCTGTTTTGGAAGAAATCTTAATAGCAGTATTGAAAACTCTTTAATTTCTTTACTTGAAAGTTAAAATAATAAATACCACTTTGGTTCTCTTCATTTATATGTCTAAAAATATACGTCTGAAACAAAAACATATTACTTGCTCTCAAACTAGACTATAAGTTCCCTATGGTTATGGTTGGATACAAGATGTCCCCCAAAGCTCCTGTGTTAAGACAGGAATACTCAAAGGTGAAATGATTGGATCATGAGAGCTGTAACCTTAGCACTCCATCCCAGTTTGAAGGGACTAACTGGGTAGTGACGAGGCTGGTGGGGTGTGGCTGGAGGAGGTAGGTCACTGGGGGGTGTGTCCTGGAAAGGTTCATCTTCCCTGTGGTCCTATACACCCTCTTTCACTCTTCCCTCTCTCCCCCTCTCCAACAAGGCTGCCATGAGCAGAGCAGCACCCTTTGGGCACACCTTTCTGCTATGATGTTCTGCTTCAGTAGGGACCCAGAGCAATGGAGTTTGTCAAGCATAGACTGAACCTCCGAAACTCAGACCAAACTGAAATTTCCCTCTTCTAAGTTGTAATACCTTGTCAGGTATTTTGTTCACATCCACAAAAAAAACCTAACTAATGCATCTTGAGAAGATGATAATAAAGATGGTCGGTAGAGGTATTTGTTTTGTTTAAATATGTACAAGTGTTTTATTTGGAGATAATTCTTTTTCAATAATTTTACTCTCACACTAAGGCAACTATGGGACTATTTTATACGAAGTGTGATCAATTAATTGGGACTCCATCCCGTGCATACTTAATTCCAAGTACAAAAAAAATTGTTTGCAAAGGAAAAGCAAAATATGAAACTTGGTACCCTGAGAGTATGACATTACAAAGATAATTAACACGAAAAATATACCCAGCCAAGGGAGAAGAAAATATGGAGGTTGATTCTTTGCTCGGGATTAGTTGGAAGCCTCAGGACTATTTTCCCCACAAGGGTAACATACACAACTCTGTCAGCATTGTTCAGGAGCATAAACCTCAGAGAATAATCCTCCATGTGACATCACACCTTTCTCTGTAGCAAAATTATTGCTTATAAGAGCTCTTTGGAAAAACTGAATAATTAGTACCAACCCCTTAAATTGTTATGTCCCAATGACATCACTTTGTGTAATGGAAAAGTCAGAGAAGATTTCATAAACATTTTTTAAATCCAGTCTGTAGAAACACAAAGTGACTCAAGTGGGAAACATTCTGTAAATCTCTGCTTGCTCTCACAGAATACAAACACAATAGTATTATTTCTGTTCATAATGTTGTGCAAGAAGGAGCTAAATCAACCTTTAAACAAGTCCCAAAAGATGAAGAAACTAGAAAGCCAATAGAAGAAACCAGTTTTTATAAACAAGATGACTCAGAGACTTGATTAAGATGCAGTAACAAAGTAAAAAGACAAAGTGGGAAAAACTTCCACCTGTATCATAAAGGATTGAGATCCCAAATATATCAAGAGCACCTTAAATGAATGGGACTTAACTTTCCTATATTCGTATACGAATACATGACAAGTGTACCTCCACATCGTGTTCAACCACAAGAATGGGATCCTAATTAGAGTTGTGACAGGCTGACATATTTGACTGCATGGAAATGTTACAGGCCAGGCTATATGGGCAATGGCCAAACAGACTCCATTTACCCTGAGACTCCATGTCACATAGGAAATGCGTCACCTGTGGGAACACCCTGCCTTTGTACCCATCAACAGTTGCTTAGCATAGCATGTTTGGCAACACAAAAATGGCAATTCTTATACAATGTAAAATTGTTCTCTTTTTGTTCCTAATTTTCTTAGACAAAGTACCATGTCAACAGCGATAGTCTCCATTCTTTAACTTGTACCCAACTAAGGTCATTTTGTCCCACTTCCCCTTCTGCTTATGATTTTAGATCTCTTGATGTTAGTTTATAGTTTTGAACCATAGCAACAGACACTTATTATTGATGTACTGATTTATAGTATAAAAAACCCTGCAACCCTATGGTTGGGGCTGTTCTCCCAATAGTCATTTTGGGGTGTTGGGTGAGACAGTCAGCCGGCTGGCTAATAAAGACTCTCAAATTTGGACTTCCGAGTGGTGATTGTTCTGTTCTTAAGTTGCGCCCCACAACAGAGTAAGTTATACTCCAAGTATGTGTAATGTCAAAATGTATTCTACCGTCATGGATATCTAAAAAGTATAAAAAATACACTAACAATTTCCACAACTGTCTGAGAAAGAAAGAAAGAAAGAAAGAAAGAAAGAAAGAAAGAAAGAAAGAAAGAAAGAAAGAAAGAAAGAAAGAAAGAGAAAGAAAGAAAGAAAGAAAGAAAGAAAGAAAGAAAGAAAGAAAGAAAGAA
>JAJEJO010000696.1:268386-283006 GCA_020662805.1 Glaucomys volans | reverse complement strand
AAAGAAAAGAAAAGAAAAGAAAAGAAAAGAAAAGAAAAGAAAAGGAGAGCACCTAAAAGATGGAGAAAATGCCAATAATGCAGCGGAAAAGCTGAGCAGTTCAAATAAAATAAATACAAAGGTCCCATTTGAAAATAGGCTCAATTTTACTCATAGAAAAAGAAATGCAAATTAACACGTTGCTAGGATAGCTCTTCTCACCTATTAGACTGGCAAAATTCCAGAAGCTTGACAACATGCTCTGTGGCAAAGCTGTGGGGAAACAGGATTCTCATACAGCACTGCTGAGAACGCAAAATGCTAGAACTCTCAGGGGAAGAAAATTTGGCAATACCTAGAAAAATTACATGTTCATCTCCTATTTGATGAAACAATTACACTTCTAGGAATCTATTCTCCCAAATATAGTGGTAAGGTATTAAAGAGAAATATAAGCAAGTTATGAGTTGCAGCAAATATATGACGAGGAGACTGGTGTACACAGTATGGGGCACCTGTAGAAAGAAATGATATGAATGACTCCAAATAACAATGGAACATCCTTTAAGACACACCGTGAAAAGGAAAAAAAAAATCAAGATGGAGTATGTGTACTTTTCCAACTGCATGCACACCTGCCTTACCTTTAATCTCAAGAAAAAGCAGTGCAAAAATAAACAAAACTAAAGAAGTTATCTTAAAGCAAAGGGAGGAAGAAGGATGGAGGAAACAGAGAAGGCAGACTTTATGTATATGTCTTGTTTAGTCACTTGAATATTAATATATATAATTATTGCATATAAATAATTATATAAGATTATTTTAGAAACTAAAATTTAACTCTAAGTATTAAGAGTCGAAATCATGATCTTATTATGTATCTATCCAGTTTTTGGCAGAACCACATAGTGAGGAGTTGTCCATATCATTTTTTGTTTATCTTTAACTGATACATAAAAAATTATACTCATTGAAGGGAAAGGAGGGGGGATAGGAATAGGAAAAACAGGAGACTGAACTGGATATAACTCTGTGTTCATATATGAATACACAACTAGTGTAACTCCACAACATGTTCAACCACAAGAACGGGAAGTTAGACTCCATGTATGTATAATATGTCAAAATATATTCTACTTTCAGGCATAAATAAAAAGAATTTGAAAAATTTTTAAAGTTGTATTTATTAATGGGGTAACATGAGGTTTTTTTTTTTTATTGAACACAAATGGAGTACAGCTATTGTTTCACTGGTTGTACACAAAGTAGAGTAAATGCATGAACGCACAGATGGTGTGACTCTACTATGAGGTTTTAATATATGTACACTGTGTAAAGTTTAAATCAGGTTAAACATACTATTATACTATTTCCTCACAACTCTTTATTTCTTTTCCATAACTTAAATTTTTTTTTCTCATCACTAGTACTATATTATATTCTGGATATAAATAACTACAAGTAAATAAACTAGTAAAGGAACCATATGAACTCTTTTTAGTAATCATATTTTTCCTTTCAGTGCTAACATTCACATTGTACATGACATGGTATGAAGAATATCAGCTATTTGGCTTTTTGCAAGGAAGTTTCACCATGTTAAAATAACAAGCCATGTGATAAAAAATGGAAAAGACTGATTAAAATCCTGAATTTCATTTGGAGGATTCAATGTGAAGTCTTTATGTATTTTTCCTTAAAATCTTAAAAATCAATATCTTTGTGCATCGAAAAGTCCTAGAAATAATGACCCACCTAAAAGACAAATAAGCACTCATGATGTCTAAACTATGATCTGTACCCATCATTTCCTACTAAAATAAATCAGAATTTGAAGAAATACTGTGTATCAGTTTGGAGCAGGAAATACAAGAGATGAGGCTGGAACTTCTCATTTCAATCAGGCAAGCCATCAAAGTCCTGCAAGATCTAAGTCTTAAATCCAACAGCTAATTTACAGGAAATACTTGCTTAAACCACATAAAACCTAACCTTTCATAAATCAAAGTTAGTTGAATGTTAGTAGTTTCACATGTTAAACTTAACACAAGGAATAAATATATTAAATAAAACCAACAAAATGTAAACACTTAGCTGTACGGACTGTGTAAACAATCTACAGGACCAGCAACACAATTTCTGTAACAAAAATTTACAAGAGTAGCATCAGATTGAGGGAAGCCCGCAGAATAAAGGTTGTAGAAAACAAAACACCATAGGAACCTTATTAGGTAATGATTCAAATGAATAAATCTTTAAAAAATCAGGAAGTATGAACCATGATTATTAATTAAATTAGGTAGGATTTAAACTTCTTTTTAAGTTTGATGGTATTGCTACAAGTATTTTTCCCTTAAAAAAATCAATGTTTAGAGATACATCTAAAATGTTTCCAGAATGTGATTTGCTTCAAAATTAACAGGTTGCGGGTGGAGGGCAGGTAGGAATCTCAGTGAGAGAATTCAGTGAGAGTAATTGCCCAAGATGTGCAAGGCCCAGGCTTTGATTCCCAGCAGTGCAAAAAGTAGAGGGAGAAAGAAAGAGACATAAATAGAGTTCAGGGAGATATCAGAGTAGATAAAATACACATGAAACTAGATGGGTGTAGGCTACATAAACTTTACCAGATTCTATTTTTTGTCAAAATTTGGTTGTGAAAAATTACTTTATTCCAGAGTGAAAACAAAGACTTGGGTTCTGTCTACCATCCTACAACAGAGAAGAAATTCTCTTAAGATTGCCAGGATGTTGATGCCTAGAAACTTTTGAAAAATCAAGAAAGAAGCCACCATGTGTTGATTGCCTATTACATGCCAGAAACTGTACACGGAATTCTGCGTGCATTAACTCATGTTAGGTATTATCTCAATTTTGCATTGTCATTTTAAGTTCATAAAGTAAATTATTAATATTTACGAAATAAGATAACTCAATTAGGTTCAAATAAAAAGCAGTTGGCTTTTTTTAATTAAAATAATATGACTCCATACATTTATCTGTTTCTGGTACAGAAGATATCGGAACTTCCATGCACTTGGAAAATATTGGGACATAAAAATGAAAATACCTTCCCCAAGATCCAGGACATGAGCCAAAAGAGAAGCACAAAACAAAACATCACAGCTGGTATGTAGTGGGTATGAAAAGGCAAGGATTTTCATTTTAAATTCTATTTACCACTTGATGATTGAATAAGCAGATCATTCTGGCTATGTATTTGATTGACAAGTTGCTTAGCAGATATCTATCCATACAACCACATCTACACTCCCTGGTTTACATTTTTAAATGCTACTGTAAATAAGCCTTAATCTTGTCTCTAAATGAAGTTTACTGTAACTTTTCTTAATGTTCTGGTATTACTGTGCTGAGAGATGATATGATCAGAGAGTATTGTGGCTATGAGAATTTGGCTAGTTATTTTTATCATGTCAAGGATAGCTCATCTGTATAATAAGAAAATATATTTCTTGACTATAGCATTCTTGTGAAGATTAATGTCTCTAAGCATGCAAGACTTTTGGCATGCGTACCTATCATCTCCCACATACCCTGGCAGCATGTTTATAATTCATAGAATTAATAGATTTCATGTCAAAACCTGGCTGTCATTTATGAGCTGGGGGCTCTTAAACAAGTTAATAGCCTTGGTTTCTGGGCCTTACTCTCTCCTCCTAAAAAAATTACTACCTTGTTTGAAAGGTTTCAATGACATAGTATAGAGCAGATAAAATACTTATTTATTGCTTGGTAAACAGGGTTCAATGATGGTGATTCATTCTTTGTAGGCTTTCAATAATACTTTACTAATATAATTATTTTATATAGTGTTCCATATTCTGCTTTTGAAACTCACATTAGAGCAGTAACATTTACCATGCTATTAAGAATAGCTCATAAATGTCCTTAGTAGGGGAAGAAGTACAATATGGACATGAGGCTATGGATGCAGGAGCATCATTTTCTGATGAAAAGATATTTCCCATGCATTTTCATGAGCAAGATTTACTGGGTGGTATGTTCATCATTTTGTCAAACTTTTTTTTCCTAAGGTTTCAAGTCATCTGGCCATAATTAAATGCCTATATTAATTTTGTTCCTCTTAATTTTGCTAAATGCAGAACAACCTTCCTGTGTGTAGCTATGTACATAGAAAACCTTTGTCTCCTTGAACAATATTTTCTATCAAGAAAGGAGTTTCATTCTGGGGTGTTGTGTTTTGTTTTGTTATACAACAAGGACAGATATGCTCCTGAGTGACAGTTAAATTTGTTGAAGGTATTAAATTGCTAATGCTAATGCATTTTACAATCTTTTGAACTGATTTAATATATTAGGCTGCCACTCAAAGTTATAATAAACAATACCGCACTCTTAGTTGGAAATCATTCTGTAAGATCTGGAGGCTTTCAAAAATGCCCACCTATGTTCAGAGTTTACAAACATATTCCTATTTCTCTGTGGGCTGCCCCACAAACCAATGACATAAATACTTCAATTTGCATCTCATCTCAGGGTTTGGAACTAGTGCAAAGCCATAATAAACACCTGGCGGGAAATCTCTGAGACTGGGAAATAATTTTCCACATAGGGAGGTAAAATGCTGTTTCACATAAGGAAAACACATTTGAAACTTATTATCAGCTTACTTCATGTACTTTTTGTGACTTCACATGTGCTTCCCAGGTTTGAATAGAGCACTGCAGGTACACACCAGCCAAAATGGAAAAAAGAAAATCAATCCTGCACAAGAGCTGCAATGGGACTGAGATGATTGAGATGAATGTATTTCCAGGTGACATAAATATATAACAGAAATATACAAATAGTTAAATATATATTTCTACTAGGCACAAATATTGACTGTCAAAGGAAAGTGTTTGGTCTAGCTTAGTTCACGAATAGTAATGATAATCTCCCAACAGCATTGCACTTTAAAGTTAGAGTTTTCACACCCATTACCTCATTTGATTTTCACAATGAACCTGATAAGTAAGGAGGAAAAGTATTTCCATTCACAGATGAGAAAATAGGAATTCCAGGAGGAAAAAAAATGGCATACCCAAACTAACAGAAATATTACATACTTTATCGGCTAAGATTTATGCAAGAATATGAGGTCAAGAGGAACTCAAATACCCTGCCTTTCAGTTCTGACTTCTTATCTTTATTCAACAGTGGCTTTTTCAGAAGAAAAACAATTTTCTTATAATAATTTGGGTGGAAATCTTTGAAAAATAGGTAATTTAGAAATCTGTTTTGGGTAATATAAATCTAAGTAGACTTTAGTAAATCAAGTAAATGGTTTCCAAAGGTGACTGCCCATGGTAAGACTGAGGCAGAAGAGAAAGAAAAGACAAAGTTCCTGAGGGAAGAAACAATGCAATGAAACCACCGATATCTGGCACTGTATCGTGTAAGTATTATGAAGAAAAATCAAGCAGAGTCAGAGATAAAGGTTAGTGAAAGGTGCCTTGTTAGATAAGGAGGTTTTGCGTCTCCAAGGAGAACAATATTGAACAGAAGTAAAAGCCATGTGAGAGAGCAATGAGGTGAACATTGAGCAGAAAAACATTCTGCAAAACAGGTGCATAGATGGTTGACAGGGTGGAATCTTGCTGTTATTGCTCATTTATTGAATTTTTTTCAGAATCTACTTTGAAGAAAATAGTAGAGTCAAAGAACCCTCCTGAACTCAATAGATTTTCAACTGAACTTACTGTACTGTTTTATCCTACCTCTAATTCACAAAAATGATAAACTTCCACTGGAAAGGTGCTCTTTGATGCAGATGAGGATCTCCAGGAAAGACCAGCTGGCTGCCTTTCAAAAGCCTTCCCTGGGATAGCATCACCTTCATTATCACAACTCAGTCTCCAATCATGTTCTGCAATGCTTCGTCAACTCCAAGAAACAGTCATACATATGTGCATGTGGGGAAGGAAGTCGAGGAGGCAGATCACAGTTACCAAACTTGCAATTAATGAATAAAACCTAAATGACAATTTATTCATGCACATTGAGAAATGTAATTGTCCACTGCAATAAAATATTCTTAAACACAGAGGGGTGCAATTTCTTCCTTCAGAGTGCCTGACACTTAGTATGAGCTTAATTAAATTTTGGTTAATTCAGATGTTCTCTTGTTGGAAGACAGACTAAGTGATTAGTCATATGATAATCAGATAGATGCATTGTGAATGTGATGCAGAGCAAAACATTCCTTGGAAAACTTGACTATTCATCTGGTTATGCAATATGAATATCCTGACCATTGCAAATGCACCTGGATGGAGTTCATTCTCCCTCTACCCTGTTGCAGCTTAACTGCAACTTAATTAGGGTGGAATACTACTAACTTGCCTTTCTACTCACTCTCTTTTTCCAGAGTTCCCACTGCTGACCCAACTGTTCCAGAATTTCCAAATTCTTCCCTCAAAAATGCAAATTCTTTCTCTATCAAGCCAAGCAGTCATGCCCCCTTTTTTTTCTTTTTTTTTTCTTGTTCTAATTAGTTGTACATATCAAAATGTATAAATGCATTCTGATAAGTCATACATAAATGGAGTGTAATTTCTCATTTTTGTGATTGTACATATTGTAGGTTCACATCTGTCATGCAGTCATATATTTACATGAGGTAACAATGTCTGTTCCATTCTATTATCCTTCCTACTCCCAGTAAAGAGGACTTAGCTATCTCTGTTTTAATGCATTCTGTGCTGACTGAGTCTCCCTTTTTATAGAGGACTATCAGTGTTCCCTTCTTCCAAATGGAAGGCTGCAGAAAACCCTTCCAAAAAAGAGCCTCAAAAATCCACTTCCCTATGTTCATGTATGATTACACGAATGCTGTGAATCTACATCATTCACAACCATAGAAACGAAAAGATGGACCTCATTTGTGTACAATGAATCAAAATACAGTCTGTAAAAATAAAAAAAATAATTTAAAAAAATTCCTTTCAACTTGAAAAAAAATCCTCATATAGGGAAGAAATATATTTATTACCTTGAAGCCATTCTTCCTAAGCAGTTCTGTTAATGGAAAATGTCTCTTAGTTCACTTTCCATTACTATAACAAAATACCCAAGGCCAGATGATTTATTAAAAAAATTTTTAATTCAGTTTTGAAGGTTCAAGAGCATGGTGCTGATATCTGCCCAGTTTTGCAGAGGATCGCCTTGGTTGCATATGGATGATGGTATCATGGATGAAAGGTAGGCATACAAGAAAGATCATATGGTGACACAGAAAGCTAGAGAGAATAGGGAGTGACATGTTGGTCTTCTATAACAATCTCCTCAAAAGCAGAGTTCCCGCAAGAATTACCTTAATCTCTTAAGGCAGTGCCCCAGATGAAGATCCTCTAAGCTCCACCTCCTAAAGCTTCTACCACCTCTTACATTGCCACAATGGAGACCATGCTTCCTACACAGAAACCCTTGAAGGACATATTCAAATCACATCCAAACCATAGCTCCAGCTTTCTTTTTTTTTTTTTTTTGGAAGCAGGGATTGAACTCAGGGACACTTGGCCACTGAGCCACATCCCCAGCCCTATTTTGTATTTTGTTTAGAGACAGGGTCTCACTGAGTTGCTTAGAGCCTCGCTAAATTGCTGAGGTTGGCTTTGAACTCGCGATCCTCCTGACTCAGCCTCCCAAGTTGCTTGGATTATAGGCGTGCGCCACCACGCCCAGCAGCTCCAGCTTTCTTAAAAAATCTATTTTAAAATACTGTTACAGAAAATAAAACTGGATCAAAGTTAAAATTGTCTAAATACCAGATACATTTAAAATATTGAGTTCAGGAAAAATTGAAAACATAGACCCCAACATCAAGGAACATATCCTGGAATTAGAGATTAAAGAGCTATGTATGAAAAAGAGTTAAAATACCAGGCAGAATGGTTAGAAGCTCCCACTTGCCATAAAAAGAAATTTGTTAACTCCTAACTTCTGAGTGCTTATTCAGCAAATTATTTATGCCCGAAGTAACTTTCACACTACCAACATGATGCTTGCTATTGGGATACAGTGACGATGAACACATCACCCATGTGATCGGATGATGGAGCGACTCTGCCATCTTGTCTTCCACAGTTCCCCAACAAGTGCCTTTAGTCATACTTAGCAATTAGAGTGTGCAGACTCTCCTGGCTTTTCAAAGCCTTGGATCTTTGGAAAACATTTCCCTGTGTATGGAATGCCCTTCCTAACACTTCTGCCTGGCAGACACCTTCTCCTCTTTCAAATTCCAAACTTTCTGACTTAACCCAGTATTAATTACCTCCATTGTCTCAGCTCCTCTTATCAAGTACTCACTACTGTTGCAATATCCATTACCTTATAGCATAATTATTAATGCATGTATCAGACTCACATTCTAAATGACTTGAAGTGGAAGAAAATACTGTCCTCATTTTTTAATCCTCCACTTCTTACTCAATACCTAACATTTAATCCATGCTGAGTGAATGTTGCCCCCCAAAATTAATGAGTATGTTATGCCAAAAACAAATTCTATAAAAGTTAATAAAGGACCAGGGTCACAATAGGGTGGAGTCAATAGTGTGCTGGTGAATGTTCAACTGGCTTCCTAGAAAATCAAAAACACATGAATTATACCATGTGCTGGTTTTTGTTGTGTATATCTCCCACCATGCTTGATTTTAATGTGATATAGCTAAATGAGGAGTTGGGAAGCAGAAATGCACCATTATATTGTATTTCCAACATGCATAGGTAAAATCCAGAGCACAGATCACAGAAAAAAATTGGGAAGTAATCACTTTAGCATTAATTTAAATATAATTTAATTAATTTGAAGCCTATACAATTATTTTTAAACGACAGCTACACATAAAAACTGGTTTGCAAAATTGCTGAAAATCTCACAACTGACTTGGTCATGCTGATATGAGTCAGCTACAGCATACCATTAAATGAGGTATTGTGACATGAGGTAGGTAAAATAGAATCCTTCAGAGAGAGAGTAGCACTTTTTATGTTCTTATGGTGCAATTATTTCAGTAAGAGAATTAACCTGAGTGGAACATACATGATCTATTAAGAATCTAATTTTCAGGCTGGGGCTATAGCTCAGTGGCAGAGCACTTGCCTAGCATGTGAAGCCCTGGGTTCGATCCTTAGCACCACATAAAAATAAATAAAATAAAGGCATTCTTAAAAAAAAAAGCATCTAATTTGCATCTACTCAAAGTGCTCATTAAATATTTGTTAAGTGAATTAATAAAAAACACATTTTATGGGCCTCTTGAATATAATGCTAAGTCAACTTGAAGAGGCCTCCGCATTGAGGTCTAGAATAAAGAGCAGTTTGTTGAATCCCATTCACTCAGTGATTATACTCTACCTATATTTAAAAGTTAAGAAGAGTGACAGAAGTCCTACCCAACCAGAGACCTCCGCCATCTCAAAGTGCTTGGTAGAGAGAACAGCATAGCAGTTGCTAGGCTATCAAGTCAGTTTCAGTGTCTTATGAGAGCAGAACTTCACCAGTGACTTTGTGCATCCACTGGTGCTAATGCAATCAAAGTTCATCCTGGACCCTCCAGCAGGACCCTAGATTTGCAAGAGGGTAGGTTTGAAAGGGCAGGAGGTAGAGTGTCTGTGCTGCATGGCAAGATCCTGTATAGAGCTTTAGATTTGGAGTTTATAATCATGCTCCTGAATCTCATTGCAACTAACCCTAACCCTTAAAAACTCGAGTTAAACAAGGAAATTACTAGAGCTGAGGTTTTGCTCTGGTGGTAAGGAGCACTAAGTATGTACGAAAGTATAGATTTACAGTTGGATCCCTCTACCCATTACCTACCTTATGTGAGTGATACCTGAAAGCAGTTCAATGACATACAGTCACCCTTTTGACTAATTTAGTCCTGAGAAGGAAAGAGCATTGTGAATGCAGGGTACAGAGTTAAGACATGGGTTTTGTAGACAGTCTACTTTGTGTTACTTACTTGCTCTTTGCTTTGGTTTCCTCATCTAGAAAAAGGGGACCCTAACACCTAACACATAAAATGACATGTGGCTAGAGTTTAGCACAGGTGCCTACAATATAGAAAGTATTAAGTGAGTGGTAATTATTACTGTTTTTTATTATCACATTACTATTATTTCTTCTGTATGAACTACAGGAAATAGTTCGTTGAACTACAACATCATGGGTATTTGGGGAGTGGTCCGAATACACAAGATAAGGATCCAGGCCAGAAATGCACTGATATGCCATGACAAACTATTTTTCTGTAATTTTCTGTTATAAGCATAAGTTTTAAATTGCATGACAAAGTTTAATTTTTCATACATTCCCATATATTGACCTATGTCAACAGTTGTGAGTTTATAGACAAAGAAGGCAAAAAATTTTACAGCATATTAAGTTTGAGATGCTTAACAGACCAGATTGAGTGGAGGCACGACTTCACAAGAAAAGTTATTTATGGGAATATGGGTTTGGAAGTCCTCCATGTGTAAATAAACAGGGCCTCTTGGTTTCCTGCAAAACAGACACTTTGGCAACCTCATTCTTTTTGGATAGTGATTAGTCTAAAAATCGGAATGGACTGTTTTTCCTGGCTTGTGAGGCATTTAGGGAAGTCTACCTAGAGGAGTGTCTGTCCCCCTCCTGAAGAGACACACTCCGTAAGGAAAAGAGCTCCTCCTTTTTATCTCCCCTACCCCTTTTCTAGCATGATTCCTTAAGGTGAAGTGGCCACTCTATACCACCCATGAAGAACAAGACTAATGCTCTAAACATGCAAAGATAAGAAAGCCACCAATGCTGATCATATTGGTGTGTAGCTGAACCAGTGACAGAAACCATCTACTCTGGGGTGTTTTTTTACATGAGAAGAATAAACCACCATTTGTTTAAGCTACTTGAGTTTGAATTGTGTATTACTGGCAGCCAATGGTTTTGAATTAAGGTATCTAACATCCCGTGATGGAAAGCTGGTTTTTCTCACCGTATATGGAGTAGAAAAAGGTACAACTGATCACAGAGCTGGTCTGCAGCCTATACACAAAGTACCTGGGCCTTCTGAGCCAAACACAAACTTGTCTTTCTTCCTGGCTCAAAGCCAGTTTATCATGCAAAGGATGACAGGCTAGGCAGTGCATACAGGGAGCCTGCAAAAGGGATAAATAAACTGCCTACAGTAAGGGAAGAATGTCATGGAAGATATTTGACATTCCCTGTACAGTTTGAGAAACTGATAAAATCATAATTGTGAAAGAGACATGCCATACTGCCAATCCATTGCTGCTTCTTGCATGCAGTCTGGCACATATGTCTTACTGCTCAGCACAAGCAGCAGAAGGAATGAACAAAAAGAAAAGAGCAATTTCCCCACCGTAAATTGGAAAGTCTGCCAACCAGCTAAGTGATCTGCCATCAATCAGTGTTAAATTCTCTTTAGCTGCAGAAAATTCAAGGGCTAACTATTACTGAGAGATTTCACACAGTGACTAATGGTATATGACAAACACATTTAAAATCTGCATAGACCAGCATCAGTTTAAAATGTAACATGAATAATAAATAATTTTAAAGAAATCCTAGCATGCAAAATAAGATATAATCTTTTCCGACATAAATTATAGAGAGAAGATTATAGTTCTAGAAAGGCATTTTCAAACTGACCAAAACAAAGTCAAATGTGTAATTCATTCAGAAGGCAACTATATTTGATGATTTTGCACATAAACAGATTTTGAAAGGGTTAGGCAGATAAGCAATCAAACTGTGCTTTCTCAAGTGAAACTAGGAATAAAGTCCCAGGTCTTTGATCAGTTATAAATGGCCATCAGCGAGGGGATTCTGGACCGACACAAATGTAGTACGACAGGTTTTCTGCTTTCTAAGAAACATTTCTATGTGAGAATAATTAGAAAATGTTTTCTTGTTTGTTTTTCAAACCAAGCTGAGACACAAATGTGGACAAAAGAAGTGTGGTAGGAGACCGAGTACCAGAGCCAGAATTCTCTAAAGTTCAAGGTACTTCGATAATCAGGAGATGCAAAAAAAAAAAAAAAAATAGCACTGGAAAGTTAGGATGTGAGACTCCATTCCCAAACCTCTCCATTTCCTTGCAGATTTCAATGTAAATAACATGACTAATCTCATAAAACAGTTGTGATAGACAAATAAGGAATTAGATGGAAAACATTACAAATGGCAAAGGATTATTCACGTTCATGATTATTTGTTCTATTAGTTGGTTTAAATCTAGGGCAAAATGAGTTTTTGTGTGTCAAAAGAACAATTGCAAAGGAAAAGAAGCCTTGCAGCTACTTTTTACCTATCTTTAAAAGAAAACCCAGCTTTCATGAAGCATTTAGATGATCAAGAGGAGCTGGCTGGAATTAAGCTCCCGAAGGTTTGGATAACTTTGGAAGTTATGTGTGCAAGAAAGCAAATAAAGGCAATTTTTCAATCATGAAAACTGAATTTTGTTAATTCATTTCCCAAATATTAGCACATTCATTCTTCAATTAAGTTCTGTTTTTCGCAGGTGTGCCAAGATGAACCATTTTTCCTTGATTGGATTTTAATTGTTATTATCAACAAGAGTTTAAATTTTCTGACGAAGTTGAAATTTCCATGTATTAGTTTTGTAAATAGTTAATACACAACTTCCTCATTCTGAAGCAATAGGAAGCAGTGCAGAATATTGCAAAAGAGACTGGATTTGCCATTTCAATGGAATTGAAGACCACTAGTTATTGTGCCAGCATAAATAAAAATAAATCCATTGCTTAAGAAATTGAAGAAAAAATACACAAAGTTTTAAAAATTGTTTTGGCCTGATCTGGCCTTCACAAAAGGCCCTTGATATAGGATGAACCAACACTGGCATTTCCTTTTGAAAGATTCAGCCACTGAAATGTATTTATCAAATTTCCTAGAAAATTCATATCAAGATAAAAATTCAGCTCCTTCCATACTTTTCTCAGCTCCATTTTTGACACTACATTCAGTAATGCCCAAGACTATCTAATTTATTCTCTAAAAAAGTGGCAAAAATTTTTTACAAATATTGAACACTTTTTACAATTCCTTTTTAACTCATAATATTAGAAGTAACAAACTGAATTGATGTAGCAATTAAGAAACCCACATTATATTACACATAATATTTGTGTCATAATTTTTTTTTCCAGGAAGGGTATAAGCTTAAAAGTAATGTGGTAAAGTTTAGATTTCTGAAATTATTTTTTTAGGGCAAAGACATACTTTTGCATTGCATGTGCTGGTAAGCAGAAGTAGGATATGTTATGCTTATAAACAACCCTAAAACTGAAGTGACTTAACACAACAAAGCTTATTTCTTGGTCATGCAAAGACTGGGACACCAGCCAACCCTCCAGGAAGAAGCATCCCTGTGCTGGCTCAGCAATTCAGGCTGCTTATTACTTCATAACAATCATTAGCAGTGAGAGTGTGGGCTGGAGATCCCAGAGTGGCACTTAAAAAGTTTCAATATAGCCAGGCACAGTGGCACATGCCTGAATCCCAGCAACCGGGAAGGTCAAGGCAGGAGGATCACAATTCAAGGTCAGTCTTAGCAACTTAGTGAGGTCCTAAGCAATTTAATGAGACCTTGTCTCAAAATTTAAAAACATAAAAAGGGCTATGGTGTGGCTCAGTGGTAAAGTGCCCTGAGTTCAATCCTCTGTACAAAAAAATAAATAAATAAATAAAATGTTTCTATATGACCAGAGTCATTCAGTGGTATGTTTAACCTTGTGGGGGTTACTGTGGACTAAACTGCATCTACTCCAAATTCCTGTGATGAAGCCATAACCCTTCATGTGAGGGTATCTGGATATGGAATTTGGTGAGGAATAAGATTTAGATGAGGTCATGAGGATGGGGCCCTCAGGATGGGATAAGTGCCCTTATTAGAAGAGATGCCAGAGAGCTTGTGCGTCCACGTTCTCTCCTTCCTCCTCCACATGCTCTGTGAGGACACAGCAGGAAGGCAGCTGGGAGCGAGCTGGGAGAGTGCCCTGGCCAGAACCTGACAGTCACTGATCTTGGACCTCCAGCTCTAGAACAGTGGAGAACAGATTTGTGTCAAAGCCACCCAGTCTGTGCTATTCTGTCACAGCACACAGGCTGATGAATAGAGGACAAAGAAGTGCCATTCTCCAGTGTCTGAGGAGGGAAGAGAGGCAGGCATCAGTATAGGAGTGGTAGTGTCAGCCACCAGATCATATTACAGGACAGTATTAACACACGAGATTAGGAACACCCCATAAAAACCTGAGAGCAAGAGTACTAATCTCAGCATGAGCAGGCTACAGGAAGGAGCTGATCAAGATACTCTTCCCCTATCCATATTCTGTCTACAGTTCTGTGGTTGCCACTGTCATTATGAGGTTTGAAACCATCTCTAAAAACTAAAGCCACTCTGGAAAGCAGTGTGGAGATTCCTTAGGAAACTTGGAATGGATCCACCATTTGACCCTGCTATCCCACTCCTTGGCCTATACCCAAAGGACTTAAAATCAGATTACTACAGTGATGCAGCCACATCAATGTTCATAGCTGCCCAATTCACAATAGCTAGATTGTGGAACCAACCTAGATGTCCTTCAATAGATGAAT
>JAJEJO010000696.1:117088-268286 GCA_020662805.1 Glaucomys volans | reverse complement strand
TAGATAGCATAGAGGGAAGGGAGGTGTGGGGTCGGGGTGGGGGGGCAAGAATAATAACAATGTGTGACAGACATCATTGCCCTGTGTACATGTATGAATGCACAGATGGTGTGACTCTACTTTGTGTACAACCAGAGAAACAATAGCTGTACTCCATTTGTGTTCAATGAATCAAAATTAAATTAAAAAAACAAACAAAAAGCAAAAAACAAAAAAAAAAACTAAAGCATATTCTCAAATACCTTATCAAATATTCTGGAGTTATATCAAGTATTAATTGTGAGAGACAAAATGCCAAGAGCAGTAGTTTGGTGAATAGGCATTGCCTACAATGTATAGGAAAACAGACTCAATTGATGGAAAAACTGCACAATAAAATATCTTCAAATAGGAGCAAAGCACAAAATTTTATATAGAGATAGACATATACATGCATATAAATTTAAGAATATATATGTATAATTAACTTCTACCCTAATATATAATGGAATTTTTATAAAGTCAGAGAATATATATTCCAAAGATATAAAAAAATTGTCCCCCAAAATGTTTTCAAATATTAGACGGATATCTTGCTATACAATTGATTGCTCTCATTTATTGTATCTAGTATTAATAGAACCATACATCATAGTTGATGCTTGATCTAATTATATGTACTCTTTAGAATAACCTAATATGCTACAAATTAATATCACTCTTTTTAAAAATATGGAAAATAAAACAGAAATTTAGTAACCTGCCAAAGTTCACACAGCAGCTACAAAATAAATTCGGACCAATTCTATTCTCCACTGCTGCAAGGAAGGTAGGTTTTTGTTTTATATTTTATAGGTGTTTCATGTTTAGAAATTTGTTTGCTTCTTATATTTGTGTATTTTATTTCTTCAATGATTCAAGAATAGCATGATCTTAGGCAAAAGCAATGTAGTAACTCATGTCATTTGGGATTTAAAGAAAACAAAACCTGCAAATTTTGCTTGATTTAGTTGATCACTATAATATCATTAATATGAGAAAATAACAAACCACTGCACCACATTAAGAATTCCAGGTCTGAAATTAGCAGATGGCAGCTACTGTAACTTTCTCTTCAGCAACTTGGTCTGCAGCAGAGGCAAGTGTTAGACTAGCATATCCCTATTAAGGAAGAGGACTGGAGCGGTGTGTCAGTTTGCTCTAATTGTTCCATGATTCAGCAATTGAGTTACTTAATGAGTCCCATGTATATACCAAGTCATATAATTTTAAGAAGGGTCTAGTGTGTGGACCATCTGTTACAATAAATTCATGGTACCTTGAGAGTTCAGTGGATTATGATACCCCTTCTTGAGTAACCAGACTGTACTTTTACTGAAGGTGAAAAGCCTGGAAAGATTGTCTTAGAGTTGAGTCTGCTAAGGATTGTGTGCACTTCACTTAAACTTCTTTGTGACTCATTAACCAGAATGATAATCTTGCTGCTGACAAAAAAAGGTGTCAAGATTATTGAACCTATCAGGAACCTTCAAGCTTCCTTTAGAAAATATTTATAATTTCAGAAGTCACAGCTTTTTGCTGTAGGCATGTAGGTACCAAGTAGAGAATCTGGAACATTCTCTACTTGGTACCTACTGTGGCAACTTCTAGGACTAAAAATAACACAACCTCCTTGATATGCATTTGAAAGAGAAGGACAGATGTACTATCAGGACCCCAAAGGAAGCTCCAAGGACCAAGGTGGACCGTCAGTATTAGCTTCCTATGATGAGCATAACTCACCATTAGGCACTGGTGTTGGAAAGGTGAGTGTGGTCATGGTCCACGACATCAGAAGCTCATTAGGAGACCATAGGACATGTAACTAGAGCCCAATATTAAGGTGAGATGGCAGAGCTAAGCAGGAGTTATTATGGAAGTGTCAGACCATGGCTATGGATGGATGGAGGAGAAATCTATCATAAATATTAATTCTAGGAGAGGATACACAGCTTGAATCTTGAAGGATATACATCTTTGCAGTACATATATGAAATTTTACCCTGCATTTTTTTTTTTTTTTTTTTTTTTTTGGAAAAACGGGGGATTGAATTCAGGGCCTTGTGCATGCTAGGTGCTCTACCACTGCGCTGCATCACTAGCCCTTTTCATTTTTATTTTTGTTTTGTTTTGTTTTGTTTTAACCTTTTTTTTATTCATTTATTTTTTTTCACTTATTTTTTTATTTGCTTATTGATTCATTGAGCACAAATGGAGTACAGCTATTGTTTCTCTGGTTGTACACAAAATAGAGTCACACCATCTGTGCATTCATACATGTACACAGGGCAATGATGTCTGTCACACATTGTTATTATTCATGCCCCCCCCCCCCCCGACCCCACACCTCCCTTCCCTCTATGCTATCTATCCTTCCTCCCTTCTTGCCACCCTTCCCCCCGGCATTATGCATCATCATTCATTTTTCAGAGGGACCATTCGGCCTTTGGATTTTGGGGATTGGCTAATCTCACTTAGCATAACAGTCTCCAACATCATCCATTTACCTACAAATGCCATAATTTTATTCTTCTTTATGGCTGAATAATATTCCATTGTGTATATATACCACAGATTCTTTATCCATTCGTCTATTGAAGGACATCTAGGTTGGTTCCACAATCTAGCTATTGTGAATTGAGCAGCTATGAACATTGATGTGGCTGCATCACTGTAGTAATCTGATTTTAAGTCCTTTGGGTATAGGCCAAGGAGTGGGATAGCTGGGTCAAATGGTGGATCCATTCCAAGTTTTCTAAGGAATCTCCACACTGCTTTCCAGAGTGGCTGCACCAACTTGCAATCCCACCAGCAATGTATGAGTGTACCCCTTTCCCCACATCCTCGCCAACACCTGTTGTTGCCTGTATTCTTAATAAAAGACATTCTAATTGGGGTAGGATGAAATCTTAAGGTGGTTTTGATTTGCATTTCTCTTATAACGAGGGATGTTGAACATATAAAATTAATGCTCATAAATCTAATGTGTTTTTATTTGTAAGTGATGCATCCTCTGAGAGAGAAATTAGGAAAACTACCACATTCACAATAACCTCAAATAAAATAAAATACTTGGGAATCAATCTAACAAAAGAAGCGAAAGACCTCTACAATGAGAACTACAGAACACTAAAGAAAGAAGTAAAAGAGATTCTGAGAAGATGGAAAGATCTCTCATGTTCTTAGATAGGCAGAATTAATATTGTCAAAATGGCCATACTTCCAAAAGTGCTATACAAATTCAATGCAATTCCAATTAAAATCCCAATGACAGACCTCATAGAAATAGAGCAAGCAATCATGAAATTCATTTGGAGGAATAAGAGACCCAGAATAGCTAAAGCAATCCTCAGCAAGAAGAGCAAAGCAGGGGGTATCACAATACCAGACCTCCAACTATACTACAGAGCAATAGTAACAAAAACAGCATGGGATTGGTACCAAAATAGGCAGGTAGATCAATGGCACAGAATAGAGGATACAGAGACAAACCCACATAAATACAGGTATCTCATACTCGACAAAGGAGCCAAAAACATACAATGGAGAAAAGACAGCCTCTTCAACAAATGGTGCTGGGAAAACTGGAAATCCATATGCAGCAAAATGAAACTAAACCCATATCTTTCACCCTGTACAAAACTCAACTCAAAGTGGATCAAGGACCTAGAAATCAGACCAGAGACCCTGCACCTAATAGAAGAAAAAATAGGTCCAAATCTTCATCACGTTGGCCTAGGACCAGATTTCCTTAACATGACTCCCAAAGCACAAAAAATAAAAGCAGGAATCAATGATTGGGATAGAGTCAAACTAAAAAGCTTCTTCTCAGCAAAGGAAACAATCAGCAATGTGAAGAGAGAGCCTTCAGAGTGGGAGAAAATCTTTGCCACACACACTTCAGATAGAGCACTAATCTCCAGAATCTACCAAGTACTCAAAAATCTTTACACCAAGAACACTAATAACCCAATCAATAAATGGGCCAAAGAAATGAACAGACACTTTACAGAGAAAGATCTACAAGCAATCAACAGATTTATGAAAAAATGTTCATTTTTATTTTGAGACAGGATATTGCTAGGTTAACTGGGTTGGTCCTGAATTTGTGATCCTCCTACCTCAGTCTTTTGAGTAGCTGGGACTACAGACATAAGTCACCATGCTGAGCAAGACATGTATTTTATTTCAGACAACGCATAAATAGGTTCACCCTTCCGTTCCTCACTGAAGATATGAGCTATGAATTAGCCACTAAGTAATTGTGACCAAGGCGGGGGTGGGGAGGGAGCCAAAGTGTCGTACACTGATGGTGAGAATGCAAAATGGAATAAACCCTATGAGAACTTGGCAGTCACAAAATAAAATGTGCCTTTACTCTTTGACCTAGAAATCCCATTTCTATAAACGAACCTAAAAAGATACATAGTTTAAAATATGTTAACAATATACCTAAGACCATTTGCTTCAGCAATATTTGTGATGGCAAAAGATGAGAGAGAAAATCTATCAACAGAGGACACTTTGTATAACTACTGTACAATTAACATTGGCATGTGAAACTGGATGGAGTAATGCTGAATAACTTTCTAGAAAATATTGTAAAATAAAAATCTGCAAAGAGCAGTAGAGGGGAATATAATACCATGTATCATCAAGAGTTCTCACAGACACACATCTCTGCTTTAAAACGCATACATAACAGGGCACGGTGATGTGCACCTATAATCCCAGCAATTTGAGAGGCTGTGGCAGGAAAATCTCAAGTTCAAAGCCAGATTCAGCAATTTAGCAAAGCCCTAAACAACTTAGCAAGATCCTATCTCAAAATAAAACATAAAAATGGATGGAGATATGGCTCAGTGGTGAAGTACCTCTGGGTTCTATACCTGGTACAGAAAAAATTAAAAATACAAAAAATAAAAACATAAAATGGAAGCATAGGCCACACATTGAAATAAAGGCTAATCTATAGGGTGGGAAGAGCAGAACACAAAGGGCCAAGATGGACTTGTCTAGATGACTTCAAATACATCTTGCCCAGTAGATCTATGAAACATGTAAAATAGATCACAAAATTATAAAATGAACTTAAGTACAAAAAACAAAGCCTGAAAATAAATCAGCACTAAAAGGAAACAAAGATATAGATGCATATCCTAATTTCAGCATCAGAGAGGATTCTTACAAGGATCTATAAAACACAGAATTTTATAACACTTTTCTGGGTGGAATATACCGTGAGGCAAAAAGACTTTTTAAAAAATCCTCAAAGTCCTTTTTCAGTCATCATGAGTGGTAGTGTAGGTGTTGTCATGGAAACATTATTGCACGGGAGGGGCAGGATCAAGAATAAGGCTCTCTCTGCTGATGTCATAGAAAACCAAGCTTTCAGATTGGCCTAAAGGAAATGTATATATGTAAGATCAAAGTAAAGAAAAATCTCAAAGACTTGAAATGGGATACAAATATCACTGTGAATTCATGTTGTACTTTACATTAAAAATATGTATTCAGAGCTGGAGATATAGCTCAGCTGGTAGAGTGCTTGCCTTGCAAGCACAAGGCCCTGGGTTCAATCCCCAGCACCACAAAAGAAAAAAAAAAAAAGAATATGTATTTGAACTCTGCCTAATGAAAAGGCCTGGAAACTGAATAATGCAGTAGCCACGAACACCTCCAAAACCTTAGAACTTGATCTATAAATACTATTACTTATTAGAAAGCACCAGTCTTGCTTAAGTAACTCACCCCAGCTCTGCATAGGACATGGCACAAGATAATCATGGGTCAGATGACAGAGCTTCCAAAGAAAACTAGGTCATGTGGAGACATCTTGCAAATAATACCACTTGTCAAAAGATTTAGGCATCAATACAATGGATTGAACCACAAAGCTGTTTCAATACTTGAATCTGTAATTCTAAAAAAATAAACCTCACCTGTTATCGCTGAAGGATGACAGAAAATCAAAATTACTTTGAAAACTGGTCAGTGGAAAACTTCAACTACTTGTGTTTCCTTAAAAAAGCAACAGCCACGGTATACACATGTGCATAGGGAAGAAACAATAAAACTGTTAACAATTCACTCCAAGAGTTTTTAATTTCCACGACTACATGGAAAGCTATTGATTACAAAGCTTGTGCAAGAACCAGACTCTGCTATCTCCTCATGCATTTCTATCAGAATTCCAAGTGAAGAGCTTAGAGTCCACCTTTTGGCCCCTCTTAGTGAGAATAGATATTTCTGGAGCTTCCTTATTCTCAAGACAAAGTTTTTTTTAAAATATTGCTGTGTTCATACATAAGAACACAGATGCAAATTCCTCTAGGGGTACCATGTGAAAAATAAAAACAATAGTGTTGTTGTCCTAATAAGCCAACATCATTTATTAAATAGTAGTAAAAGTGAGAAGTCACAGCAATCTTTCAAAATGTGTGCTACCTCAGAGGTTGTTATTTGCACAATTCTTAGCAAGGCAGACAACTTTATTGTTATAATATACTATCTCTTTGTTGATTTTAAGTTGTATTAAAAAAGTATAAAAATCAAGTAAGAGAAGCATGCCTATAGGAAGAGTACAATATACCAACTTTATAGACCACAGTGGCCATTGCTGAGCATTGAATTCTGAGCTTCCTGAAAATCAAGGGAAAAATGCATTACTGTTCATATTAGTTTTCTTTAGCAAAATAGAGGGATATCCTATGTCCTTAAAGCTTTCCTACAAGTGCATTCTAAAGGACGTTTCTTAAGCAGAACTTTGAAGGGACAAAAAGATAGCAAGGAATACTCACCTCAAAATGTCTTCTTTCTTATTACTGTTTAATTTTAACTTAAATAATGTTTAAGGTCATATTCCCTACCCCCAATTCCAACACATACTGATTCTTCCCATCGTCCAGAAATGAAGGTTTTATTTCCGAACATGTAGTTTTGGGAGCTTCTTTCCTTGTATAATTTTCTCTCTTGTCCCTTTCATTGCTTGATTGTGACTTATCGTATGTGTAAATGGGTTATGAATATCTTGTTATCTAAGCTGTCTAAAAATCTCGTGAGAAATAAGTACACAAACAGGGACCTCCCAACCATCCTATTGGAGGGAAGGACCTTGCCCCTTGCTTTTGAACCACCAAGGCAGAATGTTATTCAGGTCTCCAGGCTGAGAGGGAGGAAAAAAATCAGAAAATTAGTGAAAGGAAAATAAAACCCAAAAAGAAATGCTGGGAGTCTTAGAAAATGCAGAGAACAAAGGGAGAGCAAGAGTCATGCATAGTGATGGGATTCCAACTGCACCGATAGTAGGATTTCTACTTTCCTGTCCACTTAACCAAAGCCACAAGTCTCCTCCTGTGCCCTGGTAAAAGAAACCCAACCTATGAAGTCTTCTCCAGAATTGAAAGATGGCATGACATTGGAAACTGTTTTAGCAGCAATTTAAACTTGGCTTTTTGTGTTCTTAGGGCAGGTACACACCAAAGTGGCATGTCTATGAACATATAAATATACCACCACAAAGGCTAGGTTGAAAACTACTCCTAATCCAGGATGTCAGAGTATATTGTTAAACTAACTTATACACATTTGGTTTAATCACAGGGAATGGTGTCTTTCCACAATAATGATCATTATTTTTATTATCACTTAATCTACAACAATTAACTCAGTATTTAAAAAGAGATCAAAAAGGAATAAACATTTGATGTGTTAACCTTCATTTATTTATAAAAATAACATATGGGATAAATATTATCTGTGCTTTACAGATTAAGAGTACTACACCAAGGTTCAGAGGAGCTATGTATGTTACTCGATCACAGCTGCAGAATTGGGGCTAGAGACACTGAATTTGCTCAGTATGGTCACAAGGCTGAACTTTTAACCAAGAGGTGCTCTCAGAAGCACACTGGATTTTTAGGACTGGGAATGTAGTGCAGAGGTAGAATGCTTGCTTAGCATGCACAAGACAAGACCCTGGTTCCATACCCAATACAACATCCATAAAAGATAAAGGAAGAATACGGCAGAGTAGCACACTGGATTTTAGAAGGAAATACAGTACAAATGGAGTATTCAGGTTTCTTAAATATTGACTAAGACAGCCAAACATATGGCAGTCACGGTGCTTACAGGAAGGACATCTACATCACAATTACTGGTAACTCATAATAATGATGATGTGCATAAGTTATATTATTAAATTAGTATTTAGAGCTATGACATAATATGCATATATTGCATTATTGCCATTTACAAATATGTTACAACTGGACAGAGCAGTGATGTAGAGGGCCCAAGATGGTTAAATCAGCAAGGCAGGGCCAAATTATCAGAATACCCAACAGGAAAGATGGTACCCCTGGATTAAACTCCGTCTTCTCTTGAAGTGACTGTGTATTCTTAGCAAGTTTCTCAGTCTCAATGACATTCCGTCCTTTTGTGTGACACATCATTTCTATAACTGTACCTTCCCTACAATTCTCACAGCACATTTTTAAATGATGAAATCTGTCCATAATGTCAGTCTCATTTTTAAAAATTAGAACAGAAATATCCATGTGGACAGTACAGCCAGGTCATTATCAGTGTAGACCCGAGGCCAGATGATAGCAAAGTTCATTGAAATCAAAGTTACCAACATTAATCAAAGATCTATAATGGTATTTGAATTGAAATAGCCACGGGGAATTAGATGAATGACTTTAAGAGTATTTTTATATTTAAAATGACATGATAGATAAGAGAGCATCCCTTAAGAAGTTGTTAATCATAGCTCACACTTCCTCTGTCCACCCCTGTACTACGCCTGCCCACCTGCATGCTTCCATTGGAATTGCCCATCCACGTGGCTTTCAATAACTATAGATGGAGTCCCACTACGTTAGACCCAGGTAGGTAAAAGGAGACACTGTTCCTGCCTTCATGAGGCATACAATCTAGCGATACTCGAATTTGTGATTCAATTACACTAGAAAATATGCAAGGACTATCAGGAGAGTGCTATAAAGTAACAAATATACGGGATTATGGGGACACTGTAAAAAAAATTTTTTTTTCATATTCAGGGAGGTCAAGAAAAGGTTCCCTATGGAAGGGCTTTTGTGCCAAGATAGTAAAGTCAGCTAGGAGCAAATTCTATGAGAGAAGCATATGCCAGGCAGGGGGAAGCCTAATTCAAGGAGAGAGAATCCTTCCAACTTATCTACTTGGAAGCAGTGCAACACTCCCCAAGGGAGTGGGGAGGTGGTGTGTGTGGCTGGACAGAGCATGGGGTGAGCAGTCTGAGTGGAGGCACTGGTCTTCAGAGTCAACACACCCAGTTATCCTGAAGGCCACGTGAAGGATTTTCATTTTGACTCAAAGAGCAGTGGAGGCCACAATTTGTTTTAAACAGACATATAACACAATATGGCTTGGACAGGGGAATGATTCTTTGCCCATAGCTGTGATGGGTTGACATATTTGACTCCATAGAAAGATTGTAGACCAGGCTATATGGGCAATGACTAAACAGACTCAATTTTACCCTGAGACTCCATGTTATGTAGGAAATGCTTCTCCCACGGAACACCCCACCTCTGTACCCATCAACAATTGCTTAGCATAGCATGTTTGGCAACACAAAATGGCAATTCTTATATAATGTAAAATCGTTATGTAGGTTCCTATTTTTCTTAGATAATGTACATTGTAAACATTGTTTGTCTAGATGTTAGCAGCCATTCTTTAACTTGTACCCAACTAAAGTCATTTTGGCCCACTTCCCCTTCTGCTGGTGAATTTAGATCTCATGTTTATAGCTTAAAATCATAGCAACAGACACTTAGGATTGATGTACTGACTGATGTTATAAAAACCCCTGCAACCCTACCCTCGGGGCTATTCTCTCAATAGCCATTTTGGGTGTGGAGTGAGACAGTTAGCCAGCAGGCTAATAAAGACTCTCAGCTTTGGACTTCTCGGTGGTGATCAGTCTGCTCTTAAGTTGTGCCCCAAAGCAGTAGCATGCAAAGCAGTCTGAAAGAAGGCAAGAGTGGAACCAACAGCACGTGGGAGGTAGCTGCAGAAATGCAGGGGCTCAGGCTTAGGGGTGACTTTTAAAAAATGGGGGCTTTGTCCTATGCTTGCATCCTCAGTGATCTCCATGGGCTTGAAACATGAAAATCCTAACAATAATTGTGATGCAATATGATAAATACAGTAATGAAATGACTTGCATTCCATGCAGCTGAGAAAGGAAATCAGTGGGAGTCATCATATAGTGTGATAGTGAGGATTTTGGCTTCTCAGATACACGGTGGACCTGCATTTTAATCCTGGCACCGAGGCTTGTAACTGTTAGCATTGGTTAAGTTCTTGATTCTTCTGAGCAGTCTCATTTCACACATGATAAAATTGAATACTTACAAAGGTTGTTATGGAGATTGAGTTACATAATGTAAAGTGCTTAGCCAAGTACCTGAGGAGTATTTAGCAGTAACTCAATGGTAATTTTTGTTTTAATAATCATTACTTTTAATATTATCTCTAAGGGGGAAGTAATTGATCCTGATGAATAACGCATTCAACAAGTGGACAACAGGAATCACATTGTCTACAAGAACAGTAAGCGACATGTGTGAAGAATGGACTTTTTTTTAAATATCTAAGAATCAATCTATCATTATACAGATGGCCCTTGACTTACAATGGGGTTACCATGGGGCAAGCCCATGGTGGAATAATGTTTCAGAAATTCATCTAATGTTTTGAACCTATCAAGCATCAAGCTTAGCTTAGCTTACCTTCAGCAGGCAAAATCATGTAACACAAGCATATTTTATTTTAAAAGTCTGGAATATTTCTTGTAATTTATTAAATACCTGTAGCCAAAAACCACTGGCAATTCAGCACACTGTTGATTATTAGCTATTCCCTTTTGTGATTCCAACACAAGTGGGAGTTGAGACTCACTGCCACTGCCCAGCACTGCGGGATACCATGGTAAGGCATTTCCCTAGCCCAGGAAAGCTCAACATTCAAACTTGGAAGTGCAGTTTCTGCTGAATGCTGCTGTATTGCATGACCTTCTCACCATCGTAAAGTTGAAAAATCAAGGGGAATCATCTTAGGTCAGAAACCACCTGCATAGTATTTGAGGAATTTAAGAAGTTGTAGTGAATTAAGTGGAATTTGCCAATCTACTCTCAAGGTTCATTATAACTTTTCCAGTTTCAAAAATAAGAGGACATAAAAGATAACTGACTGAAAACCCAATCTGGGTCCAGGTTTAACACCTATGGCTGTCATTCAAACCCCTATCATCTGCTGCTCCTTAATCTTCCATCTGCCTTGACCTTGCGCCCCTGAGTGGAGAGCAGTGACAACCTCTTTGACATTTCCAGATTCTTCCCTCACTCCATTCTGGTTCTTTTCATTGCCCCTGGGTCATGGAACTCACAACAGCAATCCTTACTGAATGCTTTGCATGTTAACTTTCAGTACTTCAGCACAACTGCCTTTTCTGACAAATACTATTTTAAATGTAAATAGTGTTAGAGACCCAACCAAACATGTACCAGCTAAGTGAAATTCCCTGTTCCCATGGAGCTACCTCTCATGCCCCAAGGGCTGATAAGTACAAAGACTTGAACACAAAGATTCTGAGAGCCCTGAAGTTGGGCAGAGGATGAGACGATGGCAGCTTTGCTTCCACTTTGGTGTTTGGACATCTAACTGGACAACATTTCTGGTTGGGTTGAGAGCTGAGAGAGGAGGAAGGACTTTAACCACTCCTAAAATATATATATATATATATATACATATATACATATATGTATATATATATAAACACACATATATATATCATATGCATCATATATATCTATATATATCATATATATCATACATATATCATATATATCTATATGTATATATGAACACACTCACACACACACACAGTGGTGGGGATCACACTCACACACACACAGTGGTGGGGATGGTGCCAGGTTATATTTAATGATTAATTAGAGATGATACATCATTCATTTAAAATTTTGTCACTGCACTCAAAACCAAATAAACCAAATAAAGTATAAATACAGCCAAAAAGATTTGTGTCGATCCCAAGGACTTCAAGATTTTTGCTGCAGACTTAGCTCCAAGTTGGAATTTGTTGTTCTGTTTTTAATTCTCCCCAGAGTTGCTATAGTAAGACTAATGCCTTTTATTTAGCAGTGCGAGTTCACTTGTAGTGTTATCCTTTTCTCCATCACCCCCAACAAGGACTTCATAAAGTCTGAAGGGGCTAGTGTGTGTCTGTGTTTTAAATATTAATGGCAGTTTGTTCTGAGAGTCTGCCTTCCCCACAGAGCCTTTAAAAGCTGAATTATACCAAAAGTTATGACACTGGACAAGAGGAACAGCAATCTTCTCCATAATGAAGTCATTTGTTCATCAGCCTTAAAATATTCAGCAGCTGGGTGATGCCTTCTCTTCTCCCTCCCTCTTGGGCAAGAAAAGCATTATAAATGCAAAGAACACACCCAGTCATTATTAAGAACCCATTTTAGCTTAGGTTCCCTCCTTGATGCTTGACTGTTTTTAATTGTATTAAGAAAAAAAATCATGACCCTCTTCTCTGCAAATAAGCACAAATCCCACAGCTCTGCAGCAATGGGTATGAGGAACTCTTTTATGTTGATGTTGGAACAAGTGGATTAGATTTTATGTTCCTGTTATGTTGTCAGCCATCGTTTTGGTTGGGCATGCTGGGTGGCGTAAGGAGAAAGTTAGGGGTGCCCACACATCTAGCCTTTGGGCTTCGACTGTGATTTTTCTCTCCTGATGAAGTCACTATCTCCAAGGAGTGTGGTAAACCCCTGCCAATTTGTAGGCATTTACCCAGAGCCTACTATGTTCTGAGGACTGTGCTCTGGTTGGAAAAATAAATATGGACAAAACATTGATATTGTCCTCTGAAATCAATGTTCCAGAAAGGAGATAGCCCTATGTAAAGCACCAGGGAGATAAAAGGAATGCAAATTAAAAGGAAATAGCTTGGCTTATAAAATTGTAAACTCTGACCTATCTAGAAAATAATACTCTTACTTGATCATTCTGCTCAAAACCTTGAGTTTGGTGAAGAGGGGCTAGGGCAGTCCACCAGGCTAGGGCATCTATATGCCCAGCCTTGAAGGAAATACGTGTAATCCAAGGATTGACAGTCAGACCAGGAGAACAGAAAATAAGGAAGTAGTCATCTCCAAAGAAAAACTAGAGTACTATAAGCAAAAGAAAGGCAGGGGTGGGGCAGGCTGGATGGTCCCAAACAAAATTTCCCTTTTAAGAATATCTAATCCATTCCATTTTGGTTGTAAACAAAGATTTCCTAAAAGTTATGCAGACAAGTAGGAACAGGTAGCATGCACTATTAAGCTATACATCTGTACCAAACTTTATACTTTGCAATGCACACACACATAGAGCACCGTGGCCAATGCTTAGAAAATTCTGAAGTTCTTATTTAGTGCAGGAGGAAAACAAGTCACATATTCAACACAACAAAGTTAAATATGCCAAAGTGTTAGCCTCTGCTATATTACTGTGAGCCTGGTTCAAGGAGAAAAAAAGGTATAATTTTCTTAACTTTTCTGGGCCTCGGTTTTTTTTTAATCAATGAGTGGAATAATACAGTAACATCTAAATTAATGTCACAAAGTTAGATAGTATTTAATTGATAAATAAATATAAATGAGGTAAATTCCTCAGTAAAATGTTTTATAAGCATTTAATGGACAAATAGATTTATCTCATTTTGGTTGTGTTATTTTCATGTCTGTCCTTATAAAATGTATCTTGTTAATATTTGAATTAAATTACTAATACTACTTATGTCCCCATTTAGTTCATACATGATCAATGAGGAATTTATAGTATATACAAATTGGAAAATTAAAAAATTGCTCTAACACAATGTCCTACACATTTCCTTTATTAAATGATGAATACTGAAATCAGAGATATAAATAGTGAATTTTTTTCTAGACCTCCAATTCTAGATATCTTTAAAAATATACTAGAATACCAAATCCTGGAATGCATCTTTGGATCATGTATCAGAACCAAACAGGATTTATGTCATCAATACAATTTTAAGTATTCCTAAATTAATTTTTGTAAGTTGCCTCACTAAATATTGCAGGAGAAAAGTTATCTAACCATATTATTAGATAAAGAATACCATTTGAGCAAATTTAACACCTATTCCTTAACTATAGGAGAAGAAGAACTCTTGGAAAAACATTAATAGAAGAAAATTTTATCAACTTGAAGAAGAGTATTATGGTTTGGATTTTAAGTGAGTCTGTACTTGGTCAAAAGCCCATCAACTAAAGACTTGGTCCTCTGTCTATGGTGTTATTGGAAAGTGGAGGAAGCTTGAGAAGGTGGGCCTAACAGAAGGAAGTTAGGTTACTAGGGGCATGCCCTTGAAAGGGATTGTGGGAATCCAGTATATTCCCCTCTCTCCTTCCCAGTCACCAGGCGGCAAACAGCTTTTCTATACCATGTACTCACCACCATGGTGTTCTGCCTCACTACAAGCCAAAAAGCAACAAAGTCAACCAGTCATGGACTGAAACCTCTGAAACTGGGAACTAATATAAATCCTTCTTGCATGTTAATCATCTCATGTATTTCATCACAGAAAAGGAAAGCTAACAAGCATCACTGGAAAATTCACAGATAACATCATGAGTAATGGTTAATGACCAAATGTTTTCCCTCTAAAATTGGGAAAAAAATAAGAAAGTACTCTTTTTAAAATTTGACTCAATATTGTACTAGACAGTACAATAACACATGAAAAAGTGTATAAAAATTGGATAATGAAAAGTAAAACATAATTGTCAACATAAAATATCACAAGGAACATACAAAAAATTGTGACACTTAATAAATGAATCTGAAAATCACAAACTCAATGTGTCATTCATATTTCCACTACCAATAACAGAATGAAAAGTATTTTAATATTTACAATTTTAAAAATAGGAATTAGTTCACTGAAAATGTTTAAATCCTCTATCCTGAAAACAAAACAAAACAAAAAACTGGGGAAAAAGGAAGAAACTTTTGAAATTCTAAATAAATGAAGCAATATCACTCACTTAGCAATTCAAAGACTCGATACTACTAAGAGACCCATTCTTCTCAAATTAATCTGTAGATTCAATGAAACTTCTTTGAAGATATCAGCAATAACATGTTAGAACTGTCTGAACTGAATCTAAAATTTTTATATGAAACAAAGAACCTAGAATAATTAAAACTTTTGGGGGGAAAATAATAAATTCTATTATTCATTGAAAAACTACAGTAATCAAAATGCCATGGTATTAGCTTAAGAATAGAAATACAGACAAATGGAAGAAAATAGAGATAATTCAGAATTGGACCCACTATTTCAAACATCAAAGTCTTCATTGAGATATTATAAATGATTCATAATTTATAATTCATGTATTTAAATTGCACCAAAATGATTTTTAATATACTCCAATTGTGCTGTTGTCAACACAGTTTTGAAACCTTTTTATCACCCTCCCGAAAGATCCCTACCATTAGTAGTCATTTCCCCCATACTGCTCCCCATACACCTCCCCCATTCTTAGGAGCTGCCTGTCTTTCTGTCTATAAAGTTGTCTCTTCTGGGCATTGCATGCATGGAATCATATATATCTTTTGACTTCTTTTACCTTGCAAAATGGTCTCAATGTTCAGCTATCTTCCAGCATCTATGAATTCTTTCTGAGGTCAAATAATGTTCCATTGCATGAATGTACGACATTTTACCTTTTTATTAGTTACTGGACAATTTGAAATTTTTTTCCACTTTTTGGCTACTAGGAATGTGGATGCAATGAACATCCATGTATTTGGTTTTTGTGGGGTTATTTTTTAATTTCTCCTAGGTGTACGTCTAGAATCCAATTGTTCAATCATATTGTAACTGTATTTAACCTTCTGACAAACCATCAAACTACCTTCCAGTGCACTGCTGGTAGGCATGTCAAATGATGCAACTTCTTGGAAATATTTGTAGGACAAAATAGCACAGATCATGAATATTTTTAAAGCACTGATAAATATTCAAATGAGCCTTTGCCAAAAGTATAACTATTGTTCTTCAAAAGACAACAAAATTCTAGAATATTCTTTAGTGATGGAAATCTCATAGTAGTTACCAAGACAGGAAAAATGACTTTCCTAGGCGATGGGCATGTTCTCTATCTAAATCGGAAGGGAGCTATAAAATTTACATATTTGGCAAAATTCATCTGCCTCATAGTAACATTAAATTTTATTATATGGAAATTGTACCTCAATAACATTTATATCTAAAAAAGGAACTATGAAGTACTTGTATTCTAAGCACCAAGGTGTACACTGCGTCAGTAATGATTACAGAAACTTGGGTAACCCCTGCTTTCATAAGGGCTAGAACCTGGTCTAATTTCCTATGCATTGTCTGTATTATCATACTGAACCTTCACAAGGATTCATGAGGAAACATGGGCCAGAATTAGTATTCCTTTTCAGAGCTGAGGAAATAACAGCTCCGAGATTTTAATAGTTCAAACCAAAGAGACACTATAAAGTGTGACGGAGTTAAACCCAGGTTTTCTGACACTTAAGGACAAACTTTTCTACAAGTTATACAATGAGACATTGCATCTTTTTACAAAGGTCAAACACATATGCCTAGGTATGCATACACACAACAGAAATATAACTTGTAAAAAGCAGCAGTGATCAAATCTAGATTTTAGCCCTATCTTTAGTCTTTCAAGTTTTAAGACCTTAGAAATATATGTAAGTAGTTTGAGATTCAGTGTTCTTATTTTCCCCTAGAACTAGAAACAATGACCTGTTTACAAATGCCAGAACTGGTACAACTAACCTGGTTTCAGAAACTTCGACATGTTCTTCATGCTTATAAAATATGCATAACTATGTACATTATCACTGCAACTTTTGTTAATAAAGGAATTTCTGTAGATGCTTGCTATGGTTTGGGTATCAAGTGTTCCCCAAAGGTCCACAAGGTAAAGGCCTGGTCCCTAGTTTGGCACCAATGGGATACAGGAGAAACTTTACCAGGTGGGGCCCAGTGGGTCTTCAGGTCACTGAGGTAGTGCTCTCAAAGGGTACAGTGGATCCCCAGCCCCTTCCTCTTTTTCACATCTGTATTAGTTAAGGTCCTCTAGAGGAACAGAATCAACAGGAAGTAGATTATAAAAAGGGGATTTATTAGATTGGCTTACACAACTAGAAGCTGAATAATCCACAATAGTTGTCTGTAGGCTACAGAGCTGGAGGAACCAGTAGCTGCTCAGTCCAAGAAACAGAAGTCCTTGAACAAGAGGGATCAACAGTGCTACCCTAGTTGGAGACCAAAGCTTCTGGAAGCTACCTGGAGAATCACTGGCAGAGTCCACTTTGGAAGAATGAAGAAGTGAGAGTCTGATATCCTCAGACAATTGAAGAAGCAATCAAGTACCTGTTCAACAGTGGAGCTTGCATCTGCTTCCTTGTTCTTCCAACTTTTATTCCAACCAAGCCACCATCCTATTGGGTGGTGCTGCCCAGGCTTAGAGAGAGGCTACACTTCAGTTCACTAGCCCACATTCCAGTCGTTCCTAGACATGCCCCCACTGACACATCCAGAAGCCTCTGAATCATTGGCATCTCTTAATCCAATCAAGTTGAAAATTCAAATTAGCCATTACAACATCCTGGCATGAGGTGAGTGGTTTTGCTCCCATCCCACAGATACAAAGCACTCTGGCTGGACATGGATTGGAGCCTCCAATACTGTGAGCCAAAACAAACATTCTATTAGTCCAGCATGTCAGGTATTTGTTGTGGTAATGGAAAGTTGACTAACAATATTCCTATGTACACTAGAGTGTATGTATGTGACAGAGTATTATTTTCAGTATAACACACAACATCCAGGCCATTATGTAAAAAACCAACTTCATTCTTTTTAATAGCTACATATTATTCCTTTGCAATGCCTTCACTTTTCTATCATTTCCCTTAGTGAAGATGTTCCAAAATGGTCTGTTTGGGGGTGGGAACACCATAAACACAACTGTAGATCCACAGGTTGTCCACAGCACTGACACTATCAATTCTATTGGCTATCCTCCTAAAAAAAAAAAAAAAAATGACCTGCTAATCAAAGAACTGTGTATTTGTAACTTTAACAAATATTGCAAAGGGTTATCTAAAAGTTTTGTGACAGTTTGCACCCCTGCAGCAATGTGTCTGAGGGTATGCCTCCTACATACTCATTTGCCAGCTGTTTTTATTCTAGAGAGATACAGTTCCTTTGTCCTGCCCCACCCTGAACACAGCACCTCTGTCTTCCTTTGTCCTAGGCAGTGTGTCACGCTGGGCTGGACTGTGAAATGCTGTGGCCTAGAACATGATCCTGGGCTCTAAGCAGAGCAGGTGTGCCAGGGTCCACGGAGCAGGAACAACAGAGGCAGCTTTCCCTCCACTCCAGCAGCTCATGTATTTACTCTTTTCCACATGTCTGAGCTAATGACTCTGCTGATCTGGAGCAGAGGATTACACTAAGCCACTCTTTGTAATACTCGCTTGACTGAGGATGAACTCAGGATGAAATCATGTTTGTAATGTTCTTTCAGGAATTGCAAACCATTGAATTTGTCAAATATTTATATTGAGCAACTATTAGGCATAGAGCACATCTGACATCCATCTATCTGTCTCTCTCCATATCTATTTCTAAAACCCTGCTTTACTGTCCCATGCTGTTTTCAAAGGCCTTAGGGACATATGACAACACATAATCCAGATAGGATACAATCTCACTCAGAGGTATGGAACCAGATTCCAAATGAGAGAACTAATATGACTGAGTTCGTGAGTTTGCACTCAGTCCTTTCAGCAATGGCCAGAGAGAGGGTCAAAATGTTCCTTGTTCCTTTTTCTTCTTTTAGTGCCTACTCCTCTTCACCCATTCAAACCCCCTAATTTAACACTGAAGCTGCTATTTACAATTGAGATTGCCACCATTGATCCTGCATCTATTCTGGGATGGTAATAGTTGATAATCAGCACAGAGCAGTTTTAAACCTTTATCTTGCTAATATGAATCATTCCATGCAAAAAATCATGAATAGTCACTGTTCTACAATTGCCTCCTCCATGAGAGATGGAATCAAGTTAGGGGAGAAAACAGAAAACCAATCTTTCCACAATTAAGTAATTCAGGTTCTCTGGATTATTCTGTCACTATAATAAAATGTCTAAGACAATTAACATTATAAAGAGAAAAGGGTTATTTTGGTGCATGATTCTGGAGTTTCCAAGTCCAAGATTGGGCAGTCCCATAGCCTTGGGCCTCTTGTGAGAATACAGTTTGGTGTAAGCATATGGCAGACAAAAACCACTCATGAGCCAAGAGGCAGAGAATGAAAGAGACCAACATCTTACAGCCCCCTTTGAAGGTATGATCCAGTGACCTAAAACCCTTGTACTAAGTCCCACCTACCAGTACTTGCCAATAGCAACACTTCAGAACTAAGCCTTTAACACACGGACCTGTGTATGATAGGGACAATATTCAACCCACAGGAGTTCCCAATCTTAAGGCTAGAGGTGTATCTAACCAGCTCAAATAATACAAGGTTGAAGAACAGGAGTAAGAAACATGATGTAATCTATATAATGATTTGGAATGAGACATGATGATATAGGAAAATGGATACTCTGCCTTGGTTGGATTGACTAGAGAAGCTACAGAGGATGGACTATCTGAGATGGGCCCGACAAGAAAAGAGAAAACACAGTGTCAATACCAAGTATGGCAATTTGAAGCCAGTGACACTGCACACACATCTGAATTATACAGCAGCCCATTTCAGATTTAGAATTGAAACACTAATGTCCTTAAAGATTCCATTGGAAGAAACCAGAGGATATTTTGTTAAGATAATCATGAGTGCTTTATTCAGGCTGCCATTATTCCTCATTTTCCTGCTCAAGCCCCAGTGCACACACTGAATCTCAATATTTCCAAAGGTCTCTGAATACAAAAGAGAATGATGGGCAATCTACAGTCAGGGAAACAAGTCACTTGGGAAACACTCAGAATGGCAATTCTGGGCATTGTTAATTCTGACCCTGTGGCCAGCAAGTCTGAGGACATCAGCATAGGCCCAGCCAGTCCTTCCAGCTCAAAACTTACAGGGCAGTATCTTCATAATGATCAGGCCCAGTGAGCCCTTGATTCCTTGGATACTGAGGAAGTTGCCTGAGGCTTGGTCTAATAAAGTGGACTCTTTCTGTCCTGAGCACATACAGCTGGGTTATGACAGGTGACTGGTCCAATTGCTATAAACGCCACTAAAAGAGCACATCTCACTTTCCTTACAATTAAAAGGTTATAGGCTCCTCTTATTAACAGTGAATTGGGGAGGAAAGTGAAGCTAACAAAGGTGAAAGTATTCAAAGGGGAAGAAAATAGTCATCTGCCCAAGGAAGACCTTGGCCAAACTGGATGTTTTGCAGATGATATAAAAGCAAACGGACACATCTGCTTGCAAAAATCAAGTGTGAAGTCAGTATTATGCCCCGGATAATGAAAATCATAGGCACCTAGATTCATTATTAAATATTGCTAGTCAGACAAGCTCACAGTAATTCTAGGGGGGTGAGTGGAATGTAACAGAACCGTGTCTGATTTCGGTTCAAGTTGTAGTCACCAATGTAGAATCTAAAGTAGATAATGGGTTTGGAATTGCAAAACAACTGGAGTCGTGTAGGACTGCAGATCTAGTCCTTGGGACCACTGCCTAAGTGCACCTCTCTCATCCAGAATTAGGTATAATTTTTCTATCAGTCTGCTGAGAAGGATAATCATTCATTTCCCTCTTCTTTATATGGTATGTGCATTTGTGTGTGTATGTGTGTGTGTGAGCCATGAGTGTGCACATTTTAATATGTGTGTGAACATGGAGATATCAAGTGGGAGGTAGGAAGATGTTTCCAATATTGAAAATGGAACATCCAAAACCATCAAGCCTTTGATCCTTAAGACAGGCTACTTCTTTAATAATACTTCAGTATACTTTGGCATTGAGATCTCTTTCTTCTTTCCTTGTCCCAAGACATATTATCATGGGCGACTTTTGTTAACCCAGTTTCCATGTGCTAAGACTAAGAATTAAACAATTAAGTCCCCAGAATGAGGAAGACACACTGTATTAATTTTACCTTCAACCAATTTCTCTGACAAAATTGTGAACAATTAGCAAACCATTTGACTTCATTGTGGCCAAAGAAGTTCAGACACTGACATCTACCTTTTCTTCATGTTCTTTCTATTCTGGTTTTCTATATTGGACATTCTTTCTCCCTTCTGTCTGACAGCTTTGCTAGTCATGGGCAATATGCAGTTGATCTCATTTTCCAGTAAATCAAAATCACATTCCCATAGATACCATTAGCACCACCTTGATAGATTAAAAAAATGTATCTCCAATACATTTTTTAAAATTTTCTTAGTTGTCAATGCATCTTTATTTATATGTGGAGCTGAGAATTGAACCCAATGCCTCACACATCCTAGGCAAGCACTCTACCATGGAGCCACAACCCCAGCCCTCCTATACACTTTTAACTATAGAACTTTAAAACTAGGAAGAAACCTTTCAGAGTGTCTAGGTGTGCCATGTAATTTCACATGGATTCAAAGACAACCTTCAAATTGGTGGCATGACTGAAATAAGGAACCTTGTGTACTCATTTTTCGTTCAGAGATCTTGGTGCTCTCATTCATTCTGTCCATCCATGCACTTGAGTACTTGACTGATTACACTGGACACATTTTCATAAGCACTATATAGTAGGATGTACATACAAAGATCAGTAGGGAAGGACTATCATGAAACTAATACCCCATGGTGAATGAGTTACAGTTAGTCATTTTATTTCTTATACCTCTACTAGAAAAATAATTCCCCAAAGAATACACAGATCATATTTATAATCAAAAGTCACAAGAAACATAGATGCCCATGGTTGATTATAAAAATATTTACTATCCTTTAGGGCATAAAGAAGCCATCCAAAATAATTGAAGCTCCAGAGATTCTAGATGTTTTTTATGAGTCATATGGTAAATATTTTTGCCACCGTGCTTATTATAGTATTTTCACCTTGAGGGAGTCATATATCAGGGCAGAGTTGTGCACTGCATAAAATCAAGACTAAAGGTTTGGTGTCGGAGGTAGGCAGAATAATGGCTCCCAAAGATGTTCATATCCTAATCTCTGGGACCTCTGAATATGTTATATGACACAGCAAAGGAGAATTAAAGTTCTACACTAAGATTGTTATTGGATGACCTTAGAAGAATGAGATTGTCCTGGATTATAGATGGGCGGGTCAGCGTAAAGGCAAGGTTCCTAACAGGGGAGGGAGGCAGAAGAGCCAGTGTCAGAGTGATGAACTATGAAGTTCGACCAACCATTGCTGGCTCCGAAGACAGATGTGGCAGTGAAGAAGCAACAAAGGCAGCTCTGCCTGTTGGAAAATTTAAGAAGCAATTATTCTTCCAAAACCTCCAGAAGGAACTTCAGCCTTATTAACACCTGGACTTCAACTCAGAATGATTTTAGATTGTGGGCTTCCAGAATTCCGATGATAAATTTTCTATTTTTTATATCTCCAAGCTTGTGGTAATTTGTTACAGTAGCATTAGCAAACTAATACAGTATTCCAGGATTTTACAAAGTAATGACAGTAGTTATCCCCCAACACAAAAGACTCCTTTCCTCCCTAAAACTTTATCAAATTTTCTGTATTTTGTATGCATCTCTCAACTCTTTTCTTATTTTAGTCCTCTTTTCTTCTGTTCTACATTATTATAATTTACATTCCATTAGAAATCAATAAAATCTGTTGGTTCATCTCAATTGTTCCTCTAACCCATAATATCAATAAGGTAAGTTCCATGAACCAAGAAGACAATCAAATGTCTCTTAGAAGGAGGATAAGATGTCATGAAAATCAATATTATTTACTTATATTCTTATTTCTCATGACAAAAAATTTCCCAAAGAACTTAGTTTAAAATAAAGAATATTCATGCCTCCTTCTCCAGGATTATTATAAGGTTACAACAAAATTGTAATTCTTAATGGTAAAGGAGATGTTCAAAATATAAAAAACTAATGAAAACAATTTCAGTTCAATACCAGTACCTTGAAATCAATACTTTGAACCCCAATTGAAATTCTTTGCATCCACCATGCAGTATGTAAAGAATAAAAAGAAAACAGATCTAAAAGGTTTCAAAAAAATCATTGAAGTATTGTAAATAATGCATCTTGAATATACTTGAATTAGTCATTCACTTGAATTTATCAAAATGCAGTACTCAGATAAGTTGACAACTAATCCTGTTTCAAACGTGCCTCAATGTGCATTAAAGAAAAAAGAGATGACTGAGTATGTGGAAACCCATCTGAATATGCATTCAATATAAACTAATAGCAGCTGGGGAATAAAATGCTTCTGATGCAGATGGGCAAGTGTTCTATAGAAAACATTTTCATTCTTTTTTAGTAAAAGGATTTTTTTCTCATTTTTAGTAGAGACATAATCATAAAGAAAATTTTAAAGAATTCATTGTAAAGTATGTTCTTAGAAAATTCGACCAGGTTTTAAAATTTCCTCTGACCATGTGGTGTGTGTTTCAATCAAAGACATATGTACTCATATATATATATATATATATACATATACATACACACATACATATATATTTATATATATACATATATATATATACACACATATACATACATATATATAACCAAGGGTACCCATTTCTGGATCATCTCTGGATACAAATTGAAGGCATAAACAAGTTTCTGAATGTGTTACCTTCCTTCCACACTCAGGAAAAGTTGTACCCCATTTATGTACAACAAATCACAATGATGTCTGTAAAAATTTAAAAATTTTTTAAATTTTTAAAAATGCTGGAACATATTACATATGGAATTCTTCAGGAGATGTACTTTCTAACTAGTGTTTCCTGAGTGAGCCCACTTTTTCTCCTTCCTGTCATCATTCATTCCATTGTTCAAGAGTTCATGGCTGTTACTTAAAGAGCTATCACTTAATTTGGGTTTGTGTGGTATTTCATTGTAGTTAGATTCAACTTACAATTTTGGCAGTAACATGAGATTGTGTAGTAGCAGGCACCTCATTTGTTGGTTTTTGCCATTTCTGGTTTAAGTGGATTTTGGCCACTTGATAGGAGGGTAATCAGCCAGGTTTTCCCACTGGAAAATGACCTATTATCCTTATGTAATGAATAATGTATAAAGAGATTGAGACAATGTATGATCTTTTTTGTCATCAAGTATTTAAAGGTTTTAATATCCACTGATCATTTTTGCCTCAATTAATTATCACTATAGCAAGTAAAAAGGATTTCCTTAAGTTTATTTTCATTGTCCCCAAGGTCCACTGAGACCTGGAGCCAGGTGTATCTGTAGGGCTAGTGTCTGCTTCAAGTCCTGCCCATCATCTACAGAAGGCACAACTTAAGTCCCAGTAGAAGGGTACATCCCCAGGAATAGTGAGAGATTTAGAACCCAGACCAAAGACAGCAAGTATGCACAATATCTCTCTTTTCATCTTGTTATAGCTCCAGAGAAATAAGACAATTACTAGTGAGGCTGTTAGCATCAGGGTGACTTACCTACCTTCAACTCTCTTATTCCAGAAAACTGACCACTAGTCTTACATTTGTTCTAAGGTTTTATCAGATTTTAATTTATTCTTAACTCTGGAACCCCAATTCCTTTAGCAAGTTGCTCTCTGAAATCAACCCAAGAGTTAAGAGTTTTTCCTAAGTTCCTTGGTGACAGTGTGTGACTGGAAGGATGTGTAGGTTTCAGGAAATCATCTGGCTTCTCTTGAGTCTTCTGTTCAGAGCATCTTGGCCTTGACTTGATCCTGAGACCTTCTTAGGTTCTGGTCTTTTGTGGAATTGATGCAGCACTCTTCAATTCTGCAAACAAATCCAGATTCTGAACTCTTCAGTATTTGTTTCTATAACAAGTTTTTATTTGAAAGTCTAACCAAGTTAAAGTGTTTGGCAGTTGTAGAAGAATTTTTAGTCGATTTTCCTGTGAATTGGGGGCTATTGTCCCTATGATTTGGAAAGCTGCCCCCCACCCTTTCATGTTGAAAGAGTCTTATGTCTAACATTCCACTAGGCGAGTTCAGTCTCAGTTTTCACCCACATGCACACACACATACAAGCACAAGAAGCTGAACCAGAAGAGTACCTATGAGGCAAGATTAACTTTCTTGAGAATTGGTTGGAATGTCAGAGAAAGGCTGGATGGGTTCACAGGAAAATTGTCAATTTAGCGAGAGCATAATTTAGGGAGGGGAAAAAACCTCAGTCTGCTCACTGACGCATGTGCAAGATGAGATGCTGGCAATGGCATTGTGTGTTTATGATAATTTAGCTATTGCAGGGCAAGGGAGGCCATCTACCAGGGAATTGCAGTAATTAGATGAGGAAAGTGATTGTTCCATAAAACAGCTAAAATGTTACAGTGGAGCAGAGAGAAATGAAAAATAAAGAGTATTTCCCAAATCAGAAAAGATTGTTTTATTGTCTATTTTACAAGCATAGTTAGAATGTTAAATTGGAAGCAAATCTAGCTGGAAAGCAGTAACATACCGGATTTGGCCATCAAATTAATTCTGTTGTAATGGAATGTGAAATTTGACTGAAATGAAGAGGAATTGGATTTAGGCTGCCTATGCTGGTGGCTTTCAATTATAACATAACATAATCCACAGCCTTTTGTTAAACATAAAAATAAATGCTGAGCAAACAGAGGCAACTACTGAATAAGAAACATAAAAGAAGTTGCCAATCCAGAGATTTCCAAGGCTTACCTGGGAGGTCATCTGAAAAATGAGGGGATCACAATGGGTAATTTCTAATGTCCTTTACGGTCCTGCTGTAAAGGATTGTAGGCAAAAATTTATGTCTTGGGAAGAACCAATATGTCATGACTGTTTGTGTATCAGTTAAACAGGTTTAAGATAATCTCCTGTAATGCTATCATATTTGCTATCCTGCTTTTTTTTCCCTATGGTTTCTTAAGATGGAAAGAAGCTGGTGAAATTATATTTAGCAGTTTGCTAACCTCCATAACCATAGATGCTATTGGAGCAGCATGATGTTGGAGAGCGATGTGAGAAGCATACTCACATCAGGGTTTCACCCCATAACGGGGCAGAGGAAATTTCTATCACTGACCCTAGGTCTTCTGAAGCAGCAGCCATATCCATTCTGTTCTGACTCTTCTGCACAGATGTGAGTGACTGAGTCAAGCTTCCCAGACTCACACCCAGGTCAAGGGGAAAAAGTGTCAGTTGTAACTTCTGTCATAGACCTGCTTCTTTTAACTTGAATCATTTTTACATTGACAGCATGTTACATGATATTATTTTGGGTCATTTGAGATAACAAAAGTATACTCATTTCACCTCTTTCTCTTTTTACACTGTGGTTACTAGAAATTAAGTTGTGCATGTGGCCCGCATCACAATTCTGTTTCATAGTGCTGATCTAGATAATCCACAGATAGTACATTAGCCCCCTATTTCTGAAGACTCAAAAAGGAGCAAGTATACTGGATGCCTTGGTAAGATATGGTCTCCAAATCTAGGAAAACTTACAGTTTTAGCAGCTCACTATGTTGGTCAAGTTCTTAGAAACCTTAGAATTATGAGGTCTACCAGCACGTCATCTCCAAGTCAAAGGGCACCTATCATTAAAAGATCAGAACAGCATTTGGAAGGCCTTTTCAGATTTTAGAGATATTCCACACATGGAAATACTGCTCTGAGGAGTTTATTAGTTGACAGAAAAGGTCATTAATTTTGAGTGAATCCAAAAGCAAGAAGTAACTTCCTATTAGGTTTAGTTTTCTGTATTAGAAGTTCTACAGGCTGGTCTATGCCACCTGACAGATTCCATAAAGAGGGGTCAAAGAAGTACCTCTAGTTTAAATCAGTAACTCCTCTCAAAGTTGTCTCAGACATGTGATCAGTCAGATTCCCAGAGACACTAGAGATGGAGTCTCTGGAGGGAGGGAGGAAGAGGCAGAGGGAGAGGGAGAGGGAGAGGGAGAGGGAGAGGGAGAGGGAGAGGGAGAGGCAGAGGGAGAGAGAGAGGGAGAGAGAAGAGAGGAAAAGAGAGAGACAGAGAGAGAGACAGAGACAGAGAGAGAGAGAGAGAGAGAGAGAGAGTGTGTGTGTGTGTGTGTGTGTGAAGGAGGTTTGGTCTAGAAACAAAATATACCCTCAAAAGCGTGTCCCCAGTGACATACTCTTCCAACTAAGTCCCGCTTCTTAAAGTCTCCACCACCTCCCAACAGTGACACCAGCTGGGGGTCAAGCCTTCAACACATGAGCTTTTGGGGGACATTCCATATCCAAAGTACAAGAATGTGCATTACACCATAACCAAGTGGGGCTTCTTCCTAAATTTGATATTTGAAAATCTATCAATGTAACCCACCAAATTATCAAGCTAAATAATATGAAAAATTACATAATTATATCAATGGAGAAAAGGCATTTGAGAAAATTTAACAATCATTCATGATAGAAGCCAAAGTGGGTGAAGAAACAGAAGGGGACTTCCTCAATTTAACAAAGGGCACATACAAACAAACTACTGCTAAGATTATCCGTCAAAGGAAATGACTGAATACCTTCCCTCTAAAAGGCCATCATGGTCCCTGAAGTTCTAACTGGTGCAGTAGGCAAGAAAAGAAAATGGAGGAATAAAATTTATTTCTGTACACTAGCAGTAACTGCAAGAACAGAACATTAGAAATAAAATACCATTTACAGTTCTTGAAAATGAAATTCTTAGGTGCAAACTGAATAAAACATGTATAAACCTTCTATGCAGAAAATTATACGATCAAAGAAGGTCTTTATAAACGGGAAGGCATGTTCATGGATCACATCATTGAACAGAGCAAAGATGCCAATTCTCTTTAAATTTATACTCAGGTTTGATACAACTTCTATCAAAATCCCAGTATTATTTTATAAAAATAGACAAGATAGTTCTATAAATTATATATAATGGCAAAAGAATTAGAACAGGTATCATTAGCAGATGGCTAGATGCATAGATCAATGAAACAAAATACAGAACTGGACCCACACTGGCTGGGCTCAGTGGCACACGCCTGTTACCCTAGAGGCTCTGGAGGCTGATCACAAGTTCAAAGCCAGCCTCAGCAACTTAGTGATGCCCTGTCTCTAAATAAATAGAAGAAAGGGCTGGGTTGGGGATGTGTCTCAGTAGTTGAATGTACCCGCGATCAATCCCAGTACCAAAAAAAGAAAAAAAAAAAAAAAAACTAGATCCACACCTACATACCCAATTGACATCTGACAAGAGTGTAGAAATATTTCAATGGAGTAAAGTTTAACTTTAACACATGGAGCAACAGTAATTGGACAACCACAGGTGAAAAGAGGGCATTTCAACCTCAAGTTTTATACCTTGTACAACTAAATTACTAAAAATGAACCATGGAGTTAGATATAAGACCTCATCTACTAAAAAGGCAAAAGTCTCAAATCTTCAGATTTAGAACTAGAGTTCTTAGACTTGACACCATAGGAATGACCCATAAAAGGAGAATTCAATAAATTAGACTTCATCAAATTAAAGATCTGTGAAATACTCTGGCAAGTGGAAATGAGATAAACTACCCAAATAGGGAAAATATTTTCAAACCACATATTTTACAAAACACTAGTATCTGCAGTATATAATGAAGAATTTTAAAATTCAATATTAAAAAAGTAGAGAATCTAATTAGAACATAGATAAAAGACATGATACAACATTTCACCAAAAAAGATGTGAATAAACCCATGAAAACATGTTTACCATCATTAGCTATGAGGAAATGCAAATTCAAACTATAATAAGATATCACTGCACATTTGCCAATAACCAACATAAAAAGTAATAAGAGTAAATGTTGACAAGCATGTGAAGAAACTAGAACATTCATACATTTCAGGTGAGAATGTAAAATGGCATAACTTCTCTGGCAAAACTTTTGGCAATTAAAAAAAAAAAAACAAACTAAACATGGAACTACTATAAGACCAAGCAATTGTACTCCTGGAATTTATTCCCGAGAAATGAGAATTTGTGTCTTACAAAACCTGTACAAAATGATTATGAGAGTTTTGTTTGCATTAGCCTAATATTGGAATCAACAAATACCCTTCAATAGATGAGTGGTTAAACAAAATAGACCATAAAATAATCTGAGCAATAGGATTGTTGATGCACATATTAACCAGGATGAACTTCCATAGAATCATGCAGAGTGGGAAAAATAGCCAAACCTAAGGTGTTTGCTTCAGGAATAAAATTCTTCAAGTGACTTAACTCTGAGAATGGAGAACAGATTAGTGGTCATAGGAGGTTAAAGGGAGAGTGGAAGGAAAGTGGGTGTGACTGTATGAGAGATGCTGGTGGTGATGGAAACGTTCTGTAACCTGGATTATATACATGCTAATATCCTGGTTGTGATACTGTGCTACCATGGAGGGAAACTGGATAAAGGGACTACAAGATCTCTTTTGCTCTATGTCTTAAAACGTCATGTGATTCTACAAGTATTTGAAAACAAATGATCAATTAAAACTATTTAAAGAGAATCCAAGTCAGAGGAGGCATCATAAGCCCAAAAGGCACCTCATGTCCCAATCAACACTAAATTTCTATAAACTACTAATGTATGAATATTCAACTCAATTATTTGAGGTATCAAGAGAAATTTCTTTCTCATTGAATTTTTAATAGTAGAATCTCCATGAACACATGCTGCATGAAGACTGATTTCATTTTATAAATTCCAAGGATTACGCATACCTATAGGAAATTTATTTTGAAATAACAAATTATTAATCCAACTAACAATGTAAGAACCTATTAAAATTTACTTAAAACCTCAAAATCCTACCCAAATTAGGTTTGAAGTGCTTCCTCATTTTAGATTTACCAATTCAATTTCTGAGCCATTTCTTACAAATAAGGAAATGTAAAGGCAAATAGACTCAGTATAATTACTAAGTTTGTAGACAGAGGATACTGAGCAGAGGCTAATGTCCCATCCTTCCCTTGGGTTGGGACATGTTCCCTAGATGGGTATTTGCTGTATCCTTTAAAACCCCACCCATGTCAAGTACACTGAGAAGAGTTCTAAAACTGTCCTTGAAAATGTCACCATTATGATTCTTAGAAGTATCTATTACACTACATCAAAAATAGTAAAAATTAAGAGGAACTCACCTTCCCCTATAATGTCATATTTTACTTCCTGGGGTGGACGAGCAATAAAAACAATCTATTTGTATTGACCTAGCTAGGAAGCAATGGGTTAGTTATACATCTCAAAGCTTCTAAGACAGGTATTAAGAACAACAGACCTTCTCCAATTCCATCCATTTACCTGCAAATGTCATAATTTTATTCTTCTTTATGGCTGAATAGTATTCCATTTTGTGTATATACACCACAGTTTCTTTATCCATTCATCTATTGAAGGGCATCTAGGTTGGTTCCACAATCTATCTATTATGAATTAATACATAACGGGAGTGGGAGGGAAGAAAGAATGGAGAAAGGATGGATTGTATAGAGGAGAATGAGAGGTGGGGAGTGGGTGGGGGGAAGGAAAAATAATAGAATGAGACAAACATCATTACTCTATGTACATGTATGATTATGCAAATGATGTGACACTATGTGTACAGAGAAACGATAGTTGTACCTCAGTTGTGTACAATGAATCAATATAAAGAACAGACTTGCCAGCCATTCTGCCAATGTATTCTAGAAACTTTACTTTTTGTGAAATTAGAATTTGAATAAGAATAATGGAAACCTAAAGATCTAATGTACAACATGGAAACTATAGTTAATAATAGTGCATTGTATTCAGAATTTTTGCTAAGTGAGTAGATTATAGCTCCTCTTGCTTCAGGCAGGAAAATAAGTAAAATAATGGATATGTTCCTTGGATTCACTATAGTAACCATCATATATTATGTATATATATTACATACAAAATATATGCTATGCATCTTAATTAAGCACAAAATTTATTCTAAATAAATACACCATAGATAGATTACGGAAGTCTGCACAACTATGGAGTACTTACTCCATCAAAATGACTCCTACAGTCAGACTGCCAAGGTTCCTACCATGGATCACAGCTAAAGAAAAACTGGAGGTGGCAGAAATTAAATCAACAGGTGGTTTTTAAATATTCACTAGTGTTAGGCACAGTAGAAGAACTAAGTGTTGAAAAAAAAAGAATACTAATAGCAACTAGGAAGGGCCCATTTTATGGTAGGTGATTTGCATAAATTACTGTCTCCAATCTATACAACTCTCTACAAGGTAAAGACTGTTATCAACCCCACAGCATAACCCAGATTTGACTAGGAGAAGCAGGTCACTCATTAATTCTATAGATACGTACTCAGAATCATTAATCCTAATTCACCATCGTGATTAGTCACTTTAAGCCAAAAATCACTTGAGATTTTTACAGCTCTCTTCAGTGGTATCTTTTTTAACTTTGTGAACTAAAAACAAAAGAAAAGTCAGCTTTGAAAGTCACTTTTTTAAGCTGGATCTTATAAGTTGTAAATCCAGAATGTGGGCCTATGCTAATTTTGCTATATCCTATAGACAAGTATAATAACAATTCTCCTTGGCCTATATCCAAAGGACTTAAAATCAACATACTACAGTGATGCATCCACATCAATGTTTATAGCAGCCCAATTCACTATAGCTACATTGTGGAACCAACCTAGATGCCCTTCAATAGAGGAATGGATAAAGAAACCATGGTATATATACACAATGGAATATTATTCAGCCATAAAGAATAAAATTATGACATTTGCAGGTAAATGGATGGAATTAGAGATCATGTTAAGTGAAAAAAGCCAATCCCAAAAAACCAAAGGCCAAATGATTTCTCTTATAAGTGGTTGATGACACATAGCGGGGGTCGGGGGAGGCATGGAAAGAATAGAGAAGGGACGGATTATATAGAGGAAAATGAGGGGTGGAGAGGGGGCAGCGAAGGAAAGATAATAGAATGACACAAACATCTATACCCTATGTATATGTATAAATATGCAAATTATATGATTCTACTTTGTGTACAACAAGAAAAATGATAGTTGTACTCCATTTGTGTACAATGATCTAAAATTAAAAAAAAATAAAAAAATAAAAAAAATGCCCCATGATAATCCAGGAGAGAGATGAAAGGTGGTTAGTAGACAGATATATAGAATTATGACTAAGTAATCCTGATGGATGAACCAGTGAGAGCAGAGACAGGAAAAATAAACCAGCGATGAGGACAACCTTTGCATTGTGTGGAGGGAAGAGTGTCCTGCTGGAGAAGGTAATGTAGGTAAGTAAGCCAAGACTATAACAGGCTCCAAAATCCCCAATAATTTCAGTCCTGTTCTAATCTCTTCGGAGTGGGAAACATCTGCAATGGAACTCATTATTCTCCCCACAAATCTACCTCTCCCAAGGGCTCCAGTTCATTGTCTCCACCATTCCTCAAGTTTCTCATCCAAGAGAACAGGGAGCCATCTTGGATGTTTTCTCCCCTTGCAAAATCAATACCCCCATCAATTATTGGGATTTTGGGGCATTACCTCCCAAGCAATTTTTAATTCCATTTCTTCATCTCTGTACCCTCTATCTACTATCTCTCCTGCTCCTCCTCAGCTGTGAGACCATTAGTGAATTAGCGTGCTTCCTTCTTACTTCTAGCACATTTTGGCAGATAGCTGGCAGATATTCACCCTCTTTAGGGCTCTTTTGCTGTACCCAGAGACAGCTGTCTGCACTTTTAAATCTTTCTCTCTGAATGCTTATCAATTTGTTTTGGAGATTATTGTCTCTACTTTGTACATAAAGATATTAAGGCTTAGAAGTTGAATTATTCACCCATTTGGTGAAGGTGAGATTTGCATGGAGGAAGGTTTGCTTACTCCAGATTCAGCACTCAGCCTCAAACTGTGCCTCATCACCTTCCCAGAGTTCAAACAGGGGTTTACTGAGCTTTTGGCAAATTCCAATGCCAAAGACTATGACCCTATTCCTTCAGGATTCTGATGCTAATTAGAGATGAGCTCAGTTTAAAAGAAAAAGGACTTGGTCTTTGACAGGCACTGCTCAACCTGCATAACCCAGGAAAGGTGGCCAGGGCTTAAAATGATCAATAATTTGGCCACTGTGAAAACATGCTGCTCAGCTCTCTTGCCAAGGGGAATAGAGGTAAATGACAACCAAAGTTGCTATCCTTTTGGATCTATAATAGTGTTTATGTAATATGCCAAAAGTCAAAAGGACAGTAGGGAATAAGATAGTTTGGCTCCACAGTTCAAGGTCAAGGTTAGGAAGGGGCAAGTGAGACAGCTGGGGGATGTAGCTTAAGGATGAATTCACTCTCAAGTCCTTGCAGGCAGTGATCCTGCACTTGTACAACCTTGATAACGAATGCTTCCTTAAGGCGCCTAGGTGCCTCTTTGTGCTACTCTAGTCCTGGCCCTGCCATAATCCATACTCCAGGAAGAAGGATTGAACTTTTAATGATGACTATAGTTCCTCTTCTTGCAGGTTTTCTATGTTGAACACATTCAGCTTTAAAGGGCCACTGCCTCTCATTGGAAATCTCACATTAACCTACCAGTCTCCTGGTTTCACCAGGGACAGAGTGGATCAACAATATATAGAGCCACCTCAAAACCATTTGTCAAAGCATCAAGACAACCAGTAACAGCTGAGCTTCCCCACATCCTCTGTATCTCCCTTGTTTCTCCTTCCTGTTTTGTCCTTTCCTGGAGCTTCAGGCATGATTAGATCATGCCCATGGCCTATTGAAAAAGGCAAAATGGCCCTCTTACCCCTCTTCATTATTGTTATTAGAAACCACAAGAATGGATATACAGCAGAAAATTTTCTGTTGAAGTAACTCACCCAACTTCATTGTCTTTGATATTTTTCAAGGATCTGAGTCAGTAGACCTCATAGTCCATATACCTTAATCATATATTTCATTGCACATCTGAATACTTAATTATTTATTGATCTGGTTACTAATGCAATAGTTATATAACCTTCTATGTTTTTTAATTGGCATTTGCCAAGACATTTATTACACCAGAGTGAAATTACAAAGCCAGAGACAGAAATTAATGTCTCAATATGCCCTTTCCAGATAATAATCTCTTCTTAACCAATAAAATGGCTCATGAAAAGAAGGGTTTACTTAGGCACAATGATGTTGCATAAATCACACTGGGACATTTAAGGTTCATGAAGCCACCCTTGCATTTCTTGCCCCCAGCTTAATACCAAGTATCTTCACTTAGATGCTTTTATTATTAAAGTCTTTTTCTTTTGGAAATTGCAATTCTGAAAGGCTTACAGTATTTTTTTATGGCCTAGCAGTTCCACTCAATGATATAACACCACGGCTTAATATTTAGCATAGAATATGGAAAAACACCAGAGGGGATAATTAAGTTCACCAGATGGGACACTGGATTCCTTCATGAGCCAATGATAAAATGAGACTATTATTAAACTTACATAATAAAAGTTCCAGTCTCTAACTCTAACTACTTCTATGTGTTGGTTCCTCTTGGTCATTTTTTATTCAAAAGGAAACAGCTATCAAGTTCATGTAACATAAAAAAGAAAAGAAAGGTTAATAACAACATGCAGTCATATTTGCATCTTGCCTAAGCAGCTGTCCAGCCTCACTAATACAATCATAAAGTAGGACAATCTACATACAATTAATATTTGAAAATCTATCATATCATCGTGGTTTTTTATGACTCAATATCAACTCCAAAAACTTTCATGTCAGTGAAAAAAATTCATCGATTCAGAATTACTTTTGATCCCCTCAACAAGGCCAATTATTTTTTCCCATCAGGAAGGCCATCCGAAGTTTGATCAAGAGTAACTTCAGTTCCTTTCAGTCATAATTCAATGTCTACTACTAACTTTATTTCATTGCCAATTTACAGTAGCATTTACCAAGACATTTTTTTAGCTCTTTTATATCCACAATAATTTTTGTTCATTTTCTAAGTGTCAAACCTAAAAGTGGGCACATCACACCTGCTTTATTTTGTTTTATTTTCCCCTTATTTTTAACACTAACTTCTCCTCTTCATTTCCTACTTGCTCCACTGGGATCCCTAAAATACAATTTACAGTTGCTGCAATCTCATAGCATCGCCTTCCACTCCCGACAGGTTGCTGCTTTGGGATTCACAACTTACGCCTCTTCCTTTAAGTTTTTAAAAATATCTTATGAGTTGTGATGTGTTTCCATAGAGACTCAGTCGTATAAATCACTTTGTACATATCCCAGGTCATTATGGAACTCTTTGGAAAGAGGCTATAATTTTACTAGACTCTGGTGTTTTTGTATACAAGCTTGTAAGAAAGTAGAAACTGACAGTAATAATATGGGCTTCCAGAGATATCTAGAGACTATGCAGAGGAAGTTGATAAAAACATTAGAATCCCAGAAACTTTGTCATTTGGCAAAACACTTTATATATAACAAAGATTAAAAGAGCTGTCTAATCCTAAATAACTCTAAGACTAAAATTACATCAATCTTCCCCAAAACCTTTTATTCTCAGTGCTTCATATATAGCCATTTATTCATTTAACAAATGTTTTCTGAGGAGCAACAAATCTCAGAAATGACAGAGGTCAAATGTCTCATTTCTAATGCCTTCAGGAAAATGGTCTGTGTTTCAACCTTTGTCCACTTGATCTTATGAACTTTTAGTTTGTTTAAATTTCCCTCAGCCTGACATTCTTTCCAAGTTCTAAGCCATTACCCAATTATATGAACTCTAAACTTTTCTTTTTTTTTTTAATTTAAAACCTCTCAAAATTTTTATTTTGTCATGACATAAAGTTATAAGGTATTTGAAGAGACCCAGAAAACATCAAAATCACACATGGGCATGGAAAAAATTTTAGAATTATCAGACCGGAGATTTAAAATATGATTCATTTGCTAGGGCCTTTAGTGCAAAACATGGACAGCATGAAGGAAAATATATTTAAGGGAAGCAGAGAGATTGAAACTCTAGAAGAGAATTAAAAGAAAATGTTGCAAATAAATGTTAATAAATTTTAACTACAAATCTTATAACCTATTCTATGTAATATATACATCTATGTACAAAATCATACTAAGTACTAGATTTTGTATACACATGCACAATATGTTAAAGATTATATGGCAATATATGGGATTTAACTATAGATGCAAAATCTTAAAACAAGAAAATCGAATCTAATGATGTACAAAGAGAATTAATTCAGTAAAGCATGTTGCTTTCCCTTCTTCAAGCTGATGTGATGTGCACATTCACCCCAGGGTGCATGTCCATGTACCTCTAAATAGACAAAGGAGAAATCAAAGCACACGCCCTTCTCACACACCTACAGTGCTTTTCTCAAGAAAGAGTTCACTTGCTGAAGGCAGTGCACATCTGTAATTCCAGCAGCTCAGGAGGCTGAGGCAGGAGGATCACAAGTTCAAAGTCAGCCTCAGCAACTTAGCAAGGCCCTAAGCCATTCAGTGACACCATGTCTCAAAGTTTAAAAAGGATTTGGATGTGGCTCAGTGGTTAAGCACCTCTGGGTTCAATCCCTGGTACCAAAGGAAAAAAATAAAATAAAATAAATTCACTCAGGTCTGAATGGATCTGACCACATATCTACATGCGAGGCTTTTCTCCCGGGTGATGAACTCTAAACTTTTAAGCCTAGTTCTATTCTTCCTGGAATGCTCAGTGAGCAATACTGCTGGAAGATCTGAGATGGTCAGGATGTAAGACTGCTGTCTTCCTGGTGAAGGCCAATAGATGGTCCCCTCCCACATGGAAGGACCAAATCAAGTCAGAGGGTATTCTGAGTGCCACCCTATATCTATCAACATACTAATTCCAAGAGACCTGTGCTCATTTCAAAATGTTTTTCCCTCAAGGAAATAAAGTCATCCTTCAGTATCTGAAGGGGATTAGTTCCAGCACCTCTGCAGATACAACTCTATGGATAGTCAAGTCCCTTATATAAAATATGCACACAACCTACACACATCCTCCTGTTGATTCTAAGTCATCTTGAGATTACAATCCCTAATACAAATGTAAATGCTATGTGAATACGTTTTACACTGTGTTGTTGAGGGCAGGATGAAAAGATTTTTTAAAAGGTTATACATGTACATAGGGTAATGTCTGTCTCATTCCACCATTTTTCATACCTGCTCCCCCTTGCCCTCTCATTTTCCTCTTCAGAATCTAAAGTTCTTCCATTCTTCTCTGGCCCCCCACTCCCCAAACCCAATTCTATATCATCATCCACTTATCAGGGAAAACATTCAGTCTTGGTTTTTTTTTGGGGGGGGGACTGGCTTATTTCCCTTAGCATATTACAGACTTCATATTGACTTATTGTACACAAATGGGCTACAAATATTCATTTCTGTGGTTGTGCATGTGAATGGTATGAATGTGCATCACGCCCAACCATAGAAATGAAAATTTGTACCCCATTTGTGTACAGTGAATCAAAATGAAATCTGTAAAAAAAAAAAAAATTTAAAAAGGCTACACGTGTTCAATGCAGAGGGAGTCATCGAAGACTTATCTACACAGTACAAATCAACAGTGTAACATCTTCTGTCCACAGTGGGCTCAATTCGTGGAGCTGAAGCCACAGATAGAGAACTGAGCATATATAAATAATGCTGAGAGTGGCAGTGATTATAGTAAGAGAATAAAGAATTTAGCTAATAGTGATTTGTCTTCTCCTAAGGCTAGAGAAGCTAGGTTTTGGAGTTTTTATTAAGTGTTGGCAACATTTGGGGAACAAGCATATGGCGCCAGAAGAGGCAGAGTGTTGGTTTCAATGGCACTGCAGGTATCAGTTGTAATAATTTAGCTGAAGTTGGATCCGAAATTTCACAGTTTCCAAGGTTAGATTCAACTATGAACGAACTCTGCACCTTTCTTCTTAGGAAAGTTCAAGGTCTCTTCCAGATTATCCACATTTTTCTTTAGCTTTGCTGTAACTCTGATGGTAACCTGTTTCAGTCATGATTGCCACAGAAGAAAATCAACAAGAATAAAAACTGCTGGGAAATAAGGTAAAGGATGCTACTGGAGACTGAGAACATCATTTCTAGTATGAATTCCCTCCTCAAGATCCAGGATCCAGCTTCCCAACCACAGATGTATTCTGAGTCTCAATGGCATTCTTAGTGCCCCCGCGGCCCCAACCTTTGACTGAAATCAGTATTTCTATTCCAGGTCTTGAGTCCTCACTGCATGCTTAGCACTATGCTACATAATGCTGAAGTATGGAAACGAAATGGATGGTTTTTATACTTGCAGAGTGTACATCTCATGGGGGTAGCAAGATACCTACAAAAATAAAAGCAGACACCAGTCCCATACCAAGGTGACACAGATGAGACCGATATTCCAAAGTTGTGGGGAATATGAGTCCAAAAATGAAAAATCAAGAAAATAATACAGGAAGCAGAGTCTGTTCCCTGAAGCCATACATCAGGGTGATTATTCACATGTAAAAAGATTTTTCTCTTCAAAGAAACGGGCTGGAGAGGAAAAGTTATGATTGTGAAGAGTCACAAAGTACGACATGGATCTCTCTCCCTCCTCCTTGCACTTTATAGCTGAAAGACCTTCACCGAACACACATTTCAACAGCTATGCAAACAAAGTCAAAGGATGTGTCTAATTGAATCTTCAATATTCAAGCCAATTTGTGAAATATCTCACAATTGCCTTTCAGTCTGTACCCCCAGTCTTGTTGGAAGGTGATAATGGTGAGGACTGCGATTGAGAGAGGCAAGCACTTGTCACAATTTAAAAGCCCTTCATTCCTGACACAGCCTAGCACAAGGCGAAAAATGAGCTTGCCCTTTCAACGGAATGACCATTTTCCTCTCATGTTGCTCTTTTATTATACAAATTAAGCACTCTCCAGTGACTGTTCTAAAAGGCAGAGAAGAAAAAAAAAAAATCTCCAGCTCCCACATTCTGCAGAGATGGCAATGCATCCTAGGGGCTGCTGCCTTGAGAAATAAGCCAGTTCAAATATCAACACGAAGAAAACAGTGTGTCGACTCATTTTAAGAACCAGAATAGCTCTCAGAGTTCCCCAAGTCTCAGGAGAGATTTTCGAACACTCCATTTAACACTTTAGAATTTTTTACTATTAAACATAATGATCCCAAGCCTTCCTGAGGCATCTTAATCCTACTCCAGACTATGGAAAAAAGTTATTTGGCTTAATAACTTGAAGGTTTGTCTCTATTTATTGACTCAGAGCAAGAATGATGGTTAAGATTATATCCCAAGTATGAACTAGTGGCTACCTGTTCTGGATGCAATTAGGTATGCCTGGTTTGGAACTAGAATAGATAAACGTGGGATCATACTGTGGTCATTCTAGGTAAGAGTTTCAGTAACACAATCTGCCCTGCTTAAATGCAGCATATGGGATAGTCATCTTGATTCTGAAACCTAAATACCTTAAGTGTTTACTCCTTTCTACACGATTCCTTTCTAAGGCTCTCTTTCCTCATTTGTGAGTAAGGATACTAATCTTTACGTGCCAGAGCTACTACTGATTCCACTAGATAGAGCAGATTAAAATACCTAGCATGGTACTTGATGCATTACAGATGCACAACAGTTTAATTATAGCTGCTCCCTTTTTTTCACTATTAACATCTTTAAATTTTTACAGTTCAGCTTTTCAATGCAAATTAACCATTTTGGCTCTGGTCCTCATCATTGTTGTCATCATTATCATCACCTAAATTTACATTTTCCAAAGCATTTTACATTTATTATCTCATCAAATATTTACTGCATGAATGCCTCCAACAACAAAAACAGCTAAGACAGTCTCATCTATGGATCGACAGCTGGGATTACAAAACCATTCTTCCTTGTGTTGAACAGATACCTACCACGCTGGAGGTTTCTCTCATTTGTCCTTGGCCTCTGTTGGCCCAGCATTTTGTTTTAAGCCTGATCACTCTTCTACAAAATAGTACCTTTAAAACCTAGGAGCCTCAGCTGTAGCTCAGTGGTAAGCACTTGCCTCGCACATGCAAGGCCCTGGGTTTGATCCCCTGCACCACATAAAGATATTGTGTCCATCTACAACTAAAAAAAATACAAAAAGCAAAACACCTAGTGGTTGTTATGCCTTTCCAATCTACTCTAAGAAACTATATAGAATTGTAGAAATTCTCTTATGGCTCTCATTTAAACAGGCAGACTCCAAGGCATTTACTCCATAAACTTGGCAATCTGATAATTTTGCACATAATCTGACTCCTCACAGGTGATCCAAAGACCATACCATAATAAGACCTTTCTGCCGCTTTCCTCTCTCCACTTCTTCGACCTGTTTTGTATTCTTGGAAATTGAATGTGGGCTAAATCAAATGACACCTTGGCTTCTTTTGGGGTTCACATGACTGGAAGCACCACCTACAGATCCGAGAATGAATAATGGGCTATGGAATCCCCTGACTTCCTCCCATTGGATCACTCCAGATGGGACCAAGGACAGCCATATCAGGAACCCAGTTCCCAGTAATCACCAAGTTCCCAACAATCAGTTCTTGAGGAACTCTCAGACCTTCAAATGGAAGACTTCTCACTCCTTATTAGTCCCAGGGAACCACACAATCCCTCTTGATTTCCCTACAGTGAATACCAACATTTAAATGGAGGGGCACAAACTGGGCACTTTTAAGAGTTTAATAAACTATAGATACATGCAACATGAATTCATCTCCAATTAATTGTCATGAGAAGCAGCAACTTTATGAATGGAGTATATATTCTATGTAAATTCTAGAAAATACAAACTATTGTATAATAAGTAAAAAGGTAGAAGAGTGGTTGCCTGGCAACTGGGTAAGGAGCACAAGGGCTTAGGGGAAAGATTACCAAGAACACAATGAATCTTCTCTGGATAATGCATAAGTTTATTTTCTTGATTGCAGTCATAGTTTCACAAGTGAATACATATGTCAAAACTGATCTAATTTGGGGGTTCAAATACAGGTAGTTTATTGCATGTCAATTAGACCTCCATAAAACTATTCTAAAAAAAAATAGGTAAGGATCCTTATCCCTGAAAGGAAGGAAAGCAATAAAAAAAATGGATTTATGTGACTTAGAAACATACCTATATTCTTTTTGAGTTAAAAAAAAAATAAAGGGACTAATTAGATTGCATTATTTCCTTTCTGCAAGATTCCTGGCTGATACACTTGGTTAGACAGAGCTGGTTCAAATCCCTTCCTCTTCACTTAGTTGTGTAACCCTGGGAAGCTATACGCCAGAAGCTTCAGTTTCTTCACTTTAAAATGGAATAACAAGAATACTTATCACTGGGAGTAACTATAAGAATTGATAAAAAGTGAGAGAGTGTGTGTGTGTGTGTTTGAGTTGCACACCTGAGTACCTGGCACATGGTAAATGCTATGATCACCGTCACGGTCATTTTCTCAATCAACTGCTTCTCAGGCTTTAAACATAGCAAGGCAAAAGGAAAACCTATTTATGAAAAACGTCAAAAAAAGGTTATATCAAAGGATTTCTAAAAACATAATTATAGGGTAAAAAAATCAGATATCAATCAAATAAATTAGATTTAAATTTATTTCTCATTTTTAGCCCAAGACATTTCTGAAGCTATAGAAATCCTTTCGAAGTAAATATCTGATGAGAATTTAGGAACACATTTCATTAAGAGGAGTTAAGATTCAAAATTAGAAATATAACAAGCTTTAGCTGATGTTTTAAAAAGTCCATTAAGGTAAAAGAGCTTCGATACTAGTCATATTCATTGATTTAGTTTGATGAAAGTTGAAGATAAAAATGTAGAAAAAAAATAAGGATTAAACCAAATCCTATATAATCTTTCCAGTAGGATTACTTACGTCTGAGGGGTTTTTCTCATCTTAAGATAGCACCTTGAAAATTCTGGGCTTACTGGGAACAAGAAGATAACACGAATCCTTTCAAACTTATTTAATTTTTTAAAATAACTCACATTGGCTACATGGGAAAAAGGCTTAGTCTGAGAATAAACCCTGGGGCAATAACGGATCCACATTCATTATAGTCTGTGCCGACACCGTATCATTACTTCAGGTTCAAAGTGAAATCAATAACAAATCATTTGACTTTATAATAGCAGAAACACAAGACGCCACCAACTTAATCAAAGAAAACTGTCTAAGAGGTAGCTACATGCACTACATGAAAATACTCTGAACGATTTCAGCATCAAGTATAACGACCTAAAATCTAACTTTTATGAGTATACATGTGAACAAAAATGCATACATACATTTTAAATATGTGTGTGTGTGTATGTATGTGTATATATATATATATACACATATATATATATATATATATATATATATATATACACAGACACATTTTAAGATGGATAAATGTCTTGTTATAAATCTAACAAATCACTTCTCCTGGAGATCATGCAGATTATTTTTGCTTTTATCAATATTTCCAAACCCAAAATAACAGTAACAACTACCTGCCAAACAAGCGGCATGTATCTCTCACCTGAAAAAGGTACTTTGATTTGTAGGAACTCATGTACCAGTACATAAGGATAGACAAGCCCCAGATTCTAAGAGCTTCAACCACTTCCTCTGTATGTAGTCAATTCATTCAGGTGATTCAATTCTCTATTTAGAGTTGGAAAGGAAAGGAAGGGCTGGATATTGGCTGGGGTTGATATTTTCCACATACACCCTTGTTTGAATATACAAGAGGGCAAACTAGTTAACAAATATAAAAGGATCTTGAGGGTAGCGGTAAACACTTGTCTCCTCATTTGCTGAGATATTTCCATCATTGCTCTTCTGCACAGAACCAGAACTATGTCACAGATGATGAAGGCTGAATGGTCCTCCATTCCCAAGTCTCAGGACTAGGAGAGAAGGAGTACATGTTTGTGGGGGCATGGATCTTGGAAACCTCATGCATTTCACCAAATGATAAATGAAGTAAATTTTAGGGAATTCAAGGTAACATGCAATTCAACTTTAAGATGAGAAGACTGAGGTTCAGGGAGATACATGACTTACTCAAAGACTTACATATGTTTAGAATAACAAAGCATTTGATTATTTTTCTTCAACTTCTCTTACCGTACCTCCAATTAACTTTTTACTGTGTTAAGTCTTTCCTCTAGAAAGACTTAGAATACACTGCTCATCTTACTATGCCAGAGTAGATTAATACATTTGCATTACTGTTTCAGAAAACAACCAGAAAAAAAAGCATTTGGTTAATAATTTATTCCTAGAAAAGGAGGAACATAAAATTAAACAATTTAAGTAGCAAATTTTTGCTTATTAAGGAGTGAGGTAGTAATTATATTCATTGGCTAAGTCAGACAACTGTCAGGTTTTAAACATTCACTTTGTTGATTCATTCATTCATTAACCATTATTGAAACTATTGTCCTCAGGTCTAAGATTTAACAACAACATAAAAGAAGTGTTCTCCTCAAAGAGGTCCTGGTCTTTGAAGCTTCCTGATTGCATCTTCTGATAGAGATTCCATCAAAGAGATGGAAAAAGTAACCAAGGAAGAAAATACAATCTGCCTCACAGGCAAAGGTGTTTTATTTATGTTTGGGAAATATTCAAAAGTCTCCCGGAATTAGCATAAATTTGTCATGCAAAGTCTGTTGTGTTTACATTATTGGTAAGGATTTTGAAGTTGTGGGTCTCTCTTACTATGACAATCTGGCTCATTCTTGAAATATTATAAAAATGTTTTAAAATAGTGTAACACTAATATTTATTAAATGGCTATTTTGAGGGTCCCACAAGTTAATGGATCTAGTCCTAACCACAACCCTAAAAGAAAGGTATGAGTACAGTCAGACCCTCATATCCATGGGTTCTGTATGCACATTCAACCCACCATAGGTTAAAAATACTCCAAAAAATTTCATCTGCACTTAAACTTTTCTTGTGCTTATTCCCTAATAATTCAGCATGACCTTTAATACACCATGACCATTTTGATAGCATTTACATTGTATCAGGTATTATGATTAACCTAGTGATGATTTAAAATACACAGAAGATGTGGGCAGGTTATCTGTAAATATTTTATCATTTTACATAAGGGATTTATTCGTAGATCTTGGTATTCAGGGTGCTTCCTGGAACCAGTGCTCCTCAGATACCAATGGTGATTGTAGTACCATTGCCCTTCTATGGATGAGGAACCTAAGGTCCGGCACACTTGTATAGCTTTCCCACGTCATCAGGCTAGGGTGGGCTAACAACCAGCATTTGATCACTTGCATTCCTTCTGCAAAATCAAATCAACTCCTCGATGATCATGCTGCCTTTTAATTCTTTTCATTAGTAAATTGCTTCCAAACTTGGGCTTTGAGTCAAGCAGCTGAGTTCCAATTCCATTGCTTCCTAAAAGTATTACCTTCGGCAGGTCACTTCCACTAAGTTTATCCATCTAAAAACGAGGGTTCTATGAGAATAGAATAAATTGTGCATGCAAACCCACTGGCTTAGAACCAGAGTGAAAGTTCACTAAATGGGAAAGCTCTTCTTATTGCTTTTCTTAAATGTTACAGTTGATAATAACTTAAAGGCAAACAGACTTCTAAGCATCCAATAAAGTGTGGGATGTGGCAATGTATGCAGAGAGGGGAAAAAAAAACTAAGTCTTACAAAAACTGCCAAGGGACATGGAAGACGACTAAGCAAAATAGGAACAGGAAAGACCATCTGGTACAGGGAGGAGGAGAACAGACTACTTCTGACTTGCAAGAATGCAAAGAAAAGTGCAAAGGAAAAAATTAGGGTTGGTGTCACGCAGTTGGTGTCAGGATCCAGTGTCTGGAAGGACAAGTGAAATCCAGGAGAAAGTGTGACAAATAGTAAACCTTCATGGTGAATTTATACTTCGATCTTTCTGCTACTATTCTAAATGTGTTGCTGATGTCCTTGTCTTTAGGAAAAGGAACTGGAATGGGAGACAGTAAAATATTTTTAAAAAGATGTAGTTGAATATACTACAATGAATCTCACCATTTTTTACCTTCACGAGACACAAATTAAAAGATGTAAGTAAAAAGATCAGTAGAGGAAAAGAAAGTAGGAGGGAAGAAGAAAACAGTAAGGATCAGTACTAGGGATTGAATTGGGGAAAAGCATATTCCATACATTTACAATTATGTCAAAATGAATCCTAATGTTATGGATAGCTAATATGAACCAATAAAAAATGAAAATAAAAGATGTAGTGTGCTACTGAATGCTGGCCTGGAGTAAGTAACCTGGTTCGTTAACATGGTATGACAGAACCATTTGTTTAAAGTGGTAACTTCTCTTTTCTAGGTAGCCATGCTCTCCCTCCCTATCACAGGATGTTGGTGAAGATAAAGCAGCAATCTAAAGTTGATGGCTCTTGAGACTGGGCTTCATGTCCCAATGCATGGGTCTTGGACCCAGCAGCAGTTTGCAGGTATGGATCCAAACTGGGCTCTTGAGAAGTTTAACAAAGACTTTTTACAAATTTATGAACAGAGTGCATGGAAAACCACCATGATAGTTCGATGCACCAAGATGAGCAGAAGCATGGTGCTATTAGTACTCTGAGACCTGAAAGTCACTGAGCAGAATCCAGAGTAGGTTGCTGCCTGGAAAGTTCTCCCTGAACAGGAACTGTGGCCTTCAGGAGAATGTGGCCAACCCAAAGTAACTTAACAAAGGGTAGAACTGAGGAAATCCGCACTCCAACCTCACTCTCCTCCCACCCCACATTCTTATCTCCTGCAGAAGACACTGGCAGCCAGAAAGCAAAAAAGTTCTTTGATGCTGATTATATTCCATGGACTTTTGGCCACAGACCAGGGTAAACAGGGGTGGACACAGATCTACAGGGATAAATAAATGGTAGATACCTTCCACAGGCAAAAAGGAAAAGCAGGGAGAGTCCAGCACTGAGAAGACAATGCTATGGGTTCCCCCAGCTCTCTGACACTGTCACAAGCAACATTAAGACCTCAGATTGGAGGGTCTGCCCTCCGAATCCTCTTTATTTATTTATTTATTTTTTGAACTGGGGATTGAACTCAGGGGCACTCAGCCTCTGAGCCACATTCCCAGTCCTATTTTGTATTTATTTAGAGACAGGGTCTCACTGTGTTGCTTAGGGCCTCACTAAATTGCTGAGGCTGGCTTTGAACTCATGATCCTCATGCCTCAGCCTCCTGAGTCGCTGGGATTACAGGTGTGCCCTCCCAATCCTAGACACTAGGCTCAGACTCATGAGTCCTAAGGATCAAGACTTCTAGGTAAATCTAGAATCCTAGACAACCAGAACATCACTTTTTTTTTTAAATTGTGCTGCAGAGAAGATACATAGTCTACTCCAGATCACATGACCATCTATTGCTTAAGTGGAACTGCACGTGTTTTCCTATGAATGATCTTTCCCCATGGTGCCAAGGTGCCTTGGAGAATTAACCTCTCTGCCTTTTATTTTCCTTTTTATAAAAATATTTTACGATCATTTACATAATCTATCTTGCTCCATCAGTTGACTAGACTCAATGAAATATTTGTGTGAGAAATGTAGCTTTGGCTGTCTTTCAATACCGTCAAGCTTGTCACCCAAGAGGAAACACAAATGATCAAATAGTGGATAAATCGCATCGTTTTCCAACAAAATCATTTATTTGGATGTTTTGAGTTCTTAACAGACACAAAGGGATTCAGAATACCTTATGGCAGTATGATTAAGAAATACTCAGACTTGAAATCCAAAGTTCAACTTTACCAGGGTTAACAACATTTTAGTTGAAATAGTCATTTAGGCTTTTGGTGGCAACAATAAAATTTTAAATTTCTATGAAAGTGAATAGATTTATTTTGTCATTTAGAAAATTTCTTTTACCTAGTACATAAAATGGTATAAGCCAACCATGAAAATTTTTTTTTCCAAGAAAATTCAGAATAACTTGTACATAGTCACGAGAGGAACACATTTTTGAAGGGATTAGATTACAAGCTAGTCATGAACATCATAAAACAAATTTTCTATTGTGTCCTCATTCACATGGAGCTTGGTAATTTTTTAAATTAATATTTTAAAAGTAAAGCTGATTTTATTTTTTTTCCTAATTACAAAATTATTCCTTTTTTAAATATAGAACAATAGTCAAATTCTTGGAAAAAAGCAAGGCAGATTAGTAGGTGTCCATTCAGAATGGTAGAAACTGCAGATTCTCTGATGCTCTAGAAGAAGCACCTTTGAGACTATTAACTGTATTTTATAGCTCTAAAAAGTGATCAAAGTTTAGTTGCATAAAACTGCTTACACAAATGATTACTGTCCATAGCAATAAAAATGAGCATGGTCTGCTAAATATATAACTTTCTAATCTGTAGAAAAAAGTTGATACCAACACATTTTATTACCAAATAGGGATTCAGCCAGTTTTACATTATGTTCATTTCAGCATTTCTGATTGCCTGATTTTTTGTCTTTGAAAATCGTCTTTAAACCCATTTCTAGCATCTTGTTACCCCATTAATTAATGTTCTATACACATTTGTAGACATTCTGACAGATTTTCATTTTCCATTTGTGTTAGTCATAACTAAGCATTCTTGTAAGTTTTACTTTAGAATTTCATGCAATTCCTTTAAATTTGCTTAGTGACTTGTGAGTAACATTCATTTGGCACATATTCATGGAGTGCTTACTTTGCCTCAGGTAGTGTGTGAGACATCGATGCAAAAGGCAGGAAACAGTCCAATAGTAAAGGACGGCATAATGTAGGGCAGACATGTGTCGGTGGGTAGAGTCACCAGACAAAATTACCACAAATTCCACTTAAAGACCTCATTGGCTTTCACTGTGATTGCAGAATTAAGCAACACCTCTTTCTAGGAAACAGAATGAGTGTCCCCATGAGCTGAGCAGAGAAGGTTGGACTTATAGGCAGAGGAGGACTGAAGATGCAGAGGACAAACGCAGATCAGTCAGTTCAGAGTTATTTTCCCTTTAGAATTACAACAGAGGGGGATTCCTTATTATGCTGACTTGGGTTGACTGGAATCGCCTATTTTCTGAAAATGTGTTTGTCTTAAAGTTCAGTTTTATTAGTAGCACATAGCCCAAGTCATGGATCTGGTTTGGTCTGGTCAATTGGGGCCCAGGGCAGGTGGCAACTTAAAAGCTATGACCTCCCACAAACTCTTATTTTTACAATACATAACACAACCATTTATAAAAATTTTACAATATGTCATGGAGGGAATAAATATTAGTAATGTAACTAGAATTGTCTGGTTATTTTACTAATCATACAATTATATAAATTATAATTACATATTATGCAAATTACATGTCTGATATACATTATATGTTATATAAAATGTTAGATATTCTAAATTATTTTCTATATATTATATAAATTATAATTTATATATAATTTGTGTATAAAATCTATATAATATATAAATTAAAATTATATAAGCATTATATAGGCAATTCTGCAAAATGTTCCTACTTTTTTAGCCGAAATCTAGAAGAAGTTCCTATTTCAATGTGCATTATTAATGGTAAGGGAAAAGTCTTTCTACATACAGGAATTAACACATGAAAAGACTGAAGATGGAAAAGGAAGCAACTATGGAGCAGACAGCTAAGAATAATGTGCAACCAGATGAAGAAAGACCACGTAAACCCTTGCAGTCCTTGTTAAGTGTTTTGGTTATAAATCAATATGCATATGCCTCAAATTCCATATCAAATTCCCTTTGCTATGATTAAAAAAAACCTTTCCAGCAATACATGGAGGCAAATGTAGAGGGAGAATAGTACAGACGTGGAAGGAATGCTTTTGTTCGATTGTTTCATGGGAATGAGTTTGATTTCCCATAGGATGAATAAAAGATGCTCTGAGACTTCCAAGTGGGAGTTACAGTATACCCTCTATATCTGTGGGCTCTGTGTCTATGGATTCAACCACTTATGAATCTAAATACTTTTTTAAAAGTGTGTCTGAACTGAGTACATACACTTTTTGGTCCTTATTCCCTAAACAATATAACACTACTTTAAGTAGCATTTAAATTAGCAATGATTAAGTAGCATTATGTTAGGTAATTTTAAGTATCTAGAGATGATTTAAAGTATACTGGAAGGATGTGTGTGGGTTATATTCAAATGCTATGTCATTTCACATAAGGGACTTGAACATACCTATATCTTGGTATCCACAAGGATCCTAGAATGATCTACCCGCAGCTATGAATGGAACACTATATAAATAAAGCTCAACCTCTAGAATGAGCTGAGGACAGAAGTGGATACAAGGAAAAGGAAGAATCAAGTGTAGACACCTTCAGCATCACTGTCAACCTCAAGATTTGATCTATGAATCTCCTATGTAGGAAATTCTTCTTATATTTCAAAGATAGGCCAATAAGTGATGCTGCAAATATTCATTATTAAATAAAGAACCAAACTGACCAAGATAAACAGCAGGGAAACCTGTGTATCAGCATCATCCTAAATGGTAGGATACACAACCAAGAAGAGTGGACAGCATCAGAACAATTCTAACATAGAAATTAGGTGACCCAATGAAAGATGCCGTGAAACTCCCTGTTAATATAGAATTAGCTGCAGCCATACTCAATTTGAAAGGAGAATTCTGTCATCCCTCAGCTTCTCCCGTTTCTAAAACTACATACCACATTAGACCTTCAAACATTACTCAGCCTGGATTATGTCACACAAGCCCCACATAGATGTCTTAATATAATAAGCTTGACTTTGGTCACTATAGAGAAATATATTCCTGAATACCATCTATAGAAAAAGTTTCTAGTAACTTATTGGCACTGATCACAAAACCAGTGCCAGGGACAGCATAGTCCTTTTGGGGAGAATATCTAAAATTCTTTCCTTCTTCAGATGAATGTATGTCTATCATCCCAAAGAATGAGTATTACTTAACCCAAATTAGATCACCTCTCTTATAAGAGGTTTAAAGAAAAAACCAGAATACTGTTATAGCTATCAACTTGTAGGTATTTTATAAAATACAATAGTAAAATGTCAATGATAATAATGACAGTTGTTAGCATAGTACCACCAATTACTAGATATATGTTAGGTAAGTTTTAATCAGTTTTTTTATTCATTTGAATATTTTATTGTTCCTATTCATAACATGATTTTACTAATCTATCAACAGTTATTACATGCTTTCATGTTGCAGGGACTAACTTAGGCCCTGAGAATTAAGGGGAAAAATGATTATGATTTCTAATTGCAGACATCTTTTTAATGTAAAATAGAGTTCCAGATGCTGGAAGTCTTTCTGGAAATAGCTGGCATATTTTGAAATATTCTTAAACTATTTAGAAATTTCTAGTCTTCTAAGAATTCCAGATTCCCCTTCCTCCCAGATCTGGGCCTACTTTTAAGAAACCATCTAAATCAATCAAACAAGGAGGCAAATGGATTGAGTACTTCCTAAGCAATGTGTAGGGCATATGTAAACCTTGTAAAGAAAGCGTCCAAGATATGATCTACCTAAAGGTGAAGAAACATATCAACAGGCTATCGCTCGCCAAAACCCAGGCAGCTTATGAATGCAAAGGCTATAATGTGAGTCTGCCTTTTCAAAGTCCATATTCTTTCTCTGACACCATATGGTCTTATGTTGGTATGAAATTATTTTTTAGGGTACCTTGAGGAAGATCATGTGGAAATCAACGAACATTTCAGTAAAAAGTGGCCAACGCCTGGCCTGATCTCATATGCCCTCTTTCAATGGGAGCTGCAGCCATCCTGGCTGAAGCTTGTGACCACTGTAACAGTTCCTAAAATGAATCACGTTACAAGGAAGTCTGTCCCCCACCTCCCCTTTTTTATTTAGAAAGCTGATTAGATCATCTCCCCAGAAAAAGATAAATCTATAGTCATGGAATCCACACATAGCGCAGTTACAGGAAGCCTCTACAGCTCTGGAGAGAGTTATGGTCATTTGAAGTACAGTCTTACTATGCAGGTGGAATCTGCCAAACCCTGTATTTTCCTGCAGGTCCTTCCATGTTTCTACATCCCATTACATCATTTTCTAGCTCAGTCTCACTATTACTTAAAAACCCTACCTTTGCAACACTGAAGTGTCCATGCAGGCACTCTTGATACTATCTTTTCTACCTTGTTTTCCAGTCATATTATCTTAGTTTATAATTGACATCTTAGTGGGGCAAATAGATTTTTCTGAAAACCTTAAGGTTCTTTTACAACATTTTCTAAAAGTCTAAAGACACTCAAATGTTAATTGAATTAATGAATGAGTGTGTCCTTTAAGCAAGGTAATGTGCGATGTTAAGTTACTAATCAACTTAATCAGACAACATGATTTGATTCCTATTTTAAATTATATTCTATTTCAAATCCACTTGAAGTGAACTGAAGGTGAACAGGAATGAAAGTAGGGATGCAGAAAAATATAGTTCAGGTGAGAGAAATGAGGAAGGTAAAAATCCTTTTTACTCATGAAATTTTAAAGAACGTTTTAGATTATATTTTCTGATATTTAAATTTATTTTCATGAGCATTACAAAATATTTCAAGGCAGATAGTTACATCCCTGTTTTGCAAAGAAGACAAACGAAACTCAAAGTTTCTAATAATTGGCTCAATATCTCAGAGCTAGACCTGCAATCAAATTCTAGTTAAGTTTGATGCAAAACTCTTGGTCTATCAATAGTATTAAGGTGCCTACATCAATTACATAAGAATGAACACTGAAACTGAGGCAGAAAACCTGGCCAAGTGCTAGGTTCCTGCCTATGTAATGATCTTTATTTATATTCTCTAAATATATAAAAACTATACGTTACGTCTGACATTAACTCCCAAAATGAATGAGCCAGTCCTAAGCCATTTCTCAATGTCAAACAATTTTTAACATTTTTGAGTTTTCTTTATGCTGAAGTTATTTTGAGGGAACATATCACATTACTTTTCATCAATGACTGGCTGGCCAGGATGGAATTGCACAGACTAATATTCAAGGGGCACTTTTGCCTGACTGCACTAAGGAAAGTAATGGCCTCTCAAATATGTCTCCATCTTATTCTCTAAAATTTGTAGATGTTACATTACATGGTAAAAAGGCAATTTAGATTATAAATGGATTTAAGGTTGCTCATCACCATGAATTCACAGGAGTGCTTTAAAAGTGGAGAAGGTTGGCAAATGAATCAGAGGGAGGCAGAAAATGGAAGGGGTCACAAGCCAAGGAAGGCAGGCAGCCTCTAGAAGCTGGACATGGTTAGGATACAATCTCCCCTACAGCTTCCAGAAGGAACCAGCCCCACTGGCCCATAATATCTAGAGGCATCTCAAAAGGTCAAGCAGAAAAGGGGTTTCCTTTTATATGGATGAACAAGTACAGCTATCATTTTATTTTGCATTTTAGAAGCTTTGACATCTTGATGTCTTGATCTTGTAGGGATGGGCCCTCTCAGATCTGAAGAATTCCTGGAGACTGTGAATTACTCACTGTGGAGTGCTCCTTTCATAAGTAATTAACCAATCTGGAGCCAACCACCTCCTTTACTGGATTCTCACAGGGCTTTTATGGAGGAGGGCAGGAGATGTTATTGTCCCATCTTAAAACCCTCAGGTTGGGCTGGGGATATAGCTCAGTTGGTAGAGTGCTTGCCTCACAAGCTCAAGGCCCTGGGTTCAATCCCCTGCACCACACACACCAAAAAAAAAAACCTCAGGTCAAGTATCAGACAACTAAGGACAGTGTGTCCCAGAGCCTGCTGAAGTTACTCAACCTAGCCAACCCTGAGGCCTCTTGCTCTCCCTCATGCATTTCTTCCTATGGAAATGGCGGTAAAGGCTCTTACCTATGTTCCCCCTTCTCCCTTTGCCACCTGGTACCCTCAGTGCTTCCTCACATGTCCCCATGTGGCTTTCTTTAACCCCCTGCTTTGAGGGATCTGTGAGTGTAAGAAATTTCTTTGAATCCCAGTGTGTCTTACCAAAGCTAACTAGAAGAAATCCCAGGCACCCTTTTAAAACAACAAGGCTAGAAAGAACCAGGTGTGGAGGTGTGGTATGAGCAGGTGGCATGAGTGGACTGCTATATGGCAGTGTTTTCCCCTTTCCCCTGATGTCACAGTTCATCAGGAGTCATTCAGGGGGCTAGGGCCCTGTCCCAGTGCTCAAAGGTAGGCCAGCAAGCAAGGTTAAGGAGATAAGGCTGATGATTAAAGTTCATCAAGTAAAGTAAGTGAACCTTTCCTGGTGGACTACATCAGTTAACAGAGAAACCGTTCAGTAAATAATTCGAGATAAAAAATAAGAATTCAGAGGGACTCTAGTCCTGTCACAGGTGCAAGGGATGGTCTTTTAATTTTATCTGAGTCACGTGCAGAAGGATAGTTTGGGGCATTATTTCCAGTACTACAAAAGGAACAGGGATAATGCTTGACTTTCCCTGTTTGTTTATCAGGAACACTGGGCTCAGGAAAAGTCCATCATTGTTGTGCTCCTTTTGGATTAGAAGAACTCTTATCATGGCAGGTCATGTGATTTAACTCTACCTTTTAACTTCTCTTTTTCTACCACTGAGAGCTATAACAGTGTTTTAGGGAGTAGGATAAAGTAAAATGCAAGAGTAAATTGTAAATATTGTTTGAGAGATTCCAGTAGACCCAAAACCAACTTTGATCAAACAACTTAGGGTTAAAATAAACATTCCTTCTTGCAGGAATTATTGCAGTCTGTCTCAGATCACTTGTGGAATATTGATTCATTTTTTTATGTTATGAGACTGGGCCCCCAAAGTTAACCTAAAGCAACCTAAGTCATTCTTGACATTTTTTGAGTCTACTACAGATGATTTGAAGATAACTGTACCTTTGGGTTTCTATGTCTCTAAACCATTTAATGCCACAATGGTCTTGTTTTAGTCCAGTAAAACACTGCACCTCAACCACCACCCTAATGATTGGTGGCCAATTGGTAAAGTAGAGAAGAAGCAAGGGATAAAAATGTGCCAAGAATTAACTTTGATGTACAAGTGTGCCCTCCTGGGGTCTCAATCACAGAAGAGAGAGGAAATCATAACATAATGAAATTGCATTCATGCATATTCACTTAGAAGGGATATTATTTAATATTAACAATATCCCAAGTCATCATGATTTAGCTAATAAGCCAGCAAACAGCAATTCATATTGGGATTGTTTGACTTCCTGTCAAATAGCTACATTCTCGTACATGCAGAAAGAATGGAATAAACAACTTAACTGAGAATTAATGAATTGGAAAATACCTGAAAAGCTTTGTCTGTGATGTGGGTTCTTGGAAGAATTCCAAGTAGTAGTCTTGATTTTGATTAATATTACAATTTATCCTGTTAAAGAAGTACCTCATAAATACTCATGAAGCATTTTATTAGATGATTGTAAATACTTAAAATCTTATTTTGCAATCCTTTTCATCACAAAGAAAAAGAACAGGCTGTGAGCTGTATGTCATTTTGCCTCCTTCATTGCCAACCAAAGTCACATCACCTGTTTTATTTGCACAAGGTTAATGTTCTTATAAATCTGTCCTTTATGACTGATGTATAGACCTGAGCTGATGCTGTAATGACACATCCCCCCCCCAGATCCTGCATGGCACATATTCCAGACGGTCACCGCAGCAATGTGTTCATGACAGTTAGCATCTACTCACAGTTTAGACAACATTCGAAGATGAGGTACAAGCCAGCAACCAGAGGGCAAAGTACTAATAGCAATATCTCAAAACTCATAAGAGGATAGTTTTGTAAAACTTTTAAAATATTAACCATGCTTGCCTTTCTCTACATTATAGTAACCATCCTTCCTCTTCCATCCACCACCTACACCCTTCTAGTTTCTTCCCAACATAAACACATCTTCATTATCATAATAGTGCACATCATAAAACAATAAAACCAAATAAGTAACACTTGCATTTGCCTGTCAAAGGGAAAAATAAGAAGTGACTTACCAGGGATGGTAATTTGGTCCATCCAGAGGCTGGTGGGCCCTTGACACTGTGCAGGACTTGCAGATTTACCATCTCTGAGTAAGTTCCTGGTGGACAGGGCCATCTCTGGGCAGGTGATATTTTTGTCTCCAACATCCATTTAAAACAAGTTGAAGTCAGTTGCAATTCAATTGATACACATTTCTTTAAAGGAAGCTGAATTGCCTTCTTCCTTTACTCAAGTTCATTTGGACCTTTCTTCCTTTCTCCTCCATTTCCCCAAATATCCAGAAGGTCTCTTGTTTGTGAACTCAGCAGGGTCCATTTGGTCCAATCAGAACCCTGACCTTTTCACTCAAGCCTGCCTGTTGAGAAGTCTTTCTAGGTGCTAGCACTGATTCTAGAAATTATCTAGAACATTCTCCCAGTCCTGAGTCTCTCAAATGTGTTTTAGCCATCACCTGAGTATGTTTATGCAAAATATAAATTCCAAGGTCCACTCTCAACTCAGTGAATTCTAAAAGAAGATGGAGGATACCTGTATTTTCAAATAAGATTTCCACCTAATTATTCACAGGTTTGGCCAATTCAGCAAAACCTCCATTCCTGCCAGGTGGATTCTTCCTGACCTGAGACGTGGTACTTTCCGAGTCATCTTCTATGGCTACCATCATTGCTTCACACCATGAAAAGGTTTCACTCCTTGGCCTTTGAATCCTACACTTTTCCCAAAATTCAACTCCTGGCATTTTCTCTGAGTACAGAGGGGAATAAAATCACAATTCAAAAATGCACTCTTCCTCAGGCTTCCCCTTCTGGGAAGAGGCATTTTGCCATTAACAATTTCTGTGCATGGAAATTGATAAATAAGAAACAGCTCCTTCCTTCGAAAGCAGCAATTGTTTCCTCTCATGATTCCATGTTTCTTTCCCTGACTTGTCACAGTGATGGCATTATTCATTTCAACAGAAGTGCAGCTGCTTATTGTTACCGTTCAAACAATTTTGGTAAACACATTACACTAGTCTTCCCTCTGAGACAGCAGTTTTCCATTTTTTCTGGTCTCCTGAATCTTTTACACTCAAAACTTATTGAGGACTACCAAGAAGTTTTCTTTATGCGAGTTGTATCTCTTGATAGTATATAATTTAAAATGGAGAACCTCTTAAAATTTTATTTCTCATGCTGCTATTACCAAATGCCATAGACTGGGTGACTTATAAATAGTAGGAATTTCTCTCTTACAGTTCTAGAGGCTGGAAGCCCAAGATCAGGGTGCCAGCGTGGTCTGGTTTCGGTGGGAGCCCACTTCTCATAGACAGCCTTCTTCTGAAGCCAACCTCATTGGAGGAATATGAACCTTCTCATGCACTTGCCCTCTGTGACTGCTTTTATAGGGGCTGCTCACAAGGACTCCGCCTCCTTGACCTAATCAAATCCAGAAGGCCCTGCCTCCTAATACCATCCCCTGAGGAATGAGGATTTCAACATATGAATTTTGGAAGGGGGTACACAGCACTGAGGACACAACACATGCAAACATAGTTAACACAAAAAGAAAATAAGAAATGAAAACCATGGTATTATTTTACATTTCTTCCAAACTCATGTCTCAATAAAAGACAGCTGGGTTCTATTATCTGCCTCTGCATTCGTCTGTTGCTGAAGGTATTCTCTCTGAGCTGTGTGCGCTGATGGCAGGGGAAGGACCTCAGCCACCTCCTAGAAAGGTGTCTGGAAAATCCAGGCCTCCTGGGCTACTTGTCCACTAATCTCTCTGAGAAATCCTGCAGTTAAAAACAAATAAACTTGTTTCACATTCTTTAACCCAGACATTATTAAATCTTGTTGGAATTACAAAGGTTATTGACCTGAGGGCATTGGATGTTGGGTTTGGATTTCAAAATCTTAATTAAGGTTTATTTGCCTTGGTCACAGTTTTTGAATGGGTTTTGTTGCTGTTGTTGACTGGTTTGCCCTCGGGCTGAGGCACCTAACTATTCTGACTTCTGTTCAGAATAGTAAAGTCCTTTGCCCAGTTCTGAATGAAGACAAGTCTAAAGGAGAATTGGTGCTGCTGATGGATCTTTCTACCCATTTTATCCACAGCTGGGATGGTTCTTTGTGTAGTGTACTCTGGCTTTTCAATTCCATTTTTAGGAACCATCTCAGCTAGCAAATTAAGCAGAAGGCAAATGTAACAGAAAAAAATCATTTTTACAGCACATAGAGTTGGCATTCTGATAAATACAAATAACTCCCTATTTTATCCTTTTCATATCAGTGTCTTGCTTTAACATTCTTTCCACAACGTATTGCATTACTTCTGGTTTAAGAAGTAATCATTATTTATTAATTTTGTAGATTTTAAAAATTTTAACATGTGTAAAGAGCTAGGCATGATTATCTAAGCCAATGTCTGCCACATCTACCAATATCCTTTGTAGCACAGTTTGGAATATGTGATTTTAGATGACACGTACTAAAACCTCTAAGAAGCTATTGGTGGCCTCCTGTGGGTCACTGGGCAATGCTGACGTCATTTCATTCATAAGATGTAACCTATTCCTCTCTATTCCACATTTTTACATATAAAACCATGTAGCAATCTATTTTATAGGTATATTGGATACAGATGACACTTCTATGTAAACGCATAACACAACAGGAGGTTTCTTTCTCTGACAAATTACAAAATTAAATCAGTTTGCTAATTCTTTCCAAACTGATCACTTCTCATTTTGTTGTTTCTGATGATATGATTAATCAAAAAGCTAATAAAGCAAATTAAGAGGGAAGAAGGACAGAATGCTAAAGGGACAAAGTTAACAAAATTAGAAATACATTTATATGAACTAAGCAAAGCAAACACACACATAGAGGGCAAAAGAGACTTAACTGTGATTAGTTCAACTAGTATATTGATCGTCCATTATACGCAGGTCACTACTTCAGGCATGAGGCATAGAATAAGCTACAGTATGTGGCCACACAGAGTTTATGCTCTATTGAGAAGGCAGTATTATTGCCAAATTGGATTACTACTATTATGGCAAATATTAAAGTATGTTGAATTTGAATACAAAGGAAATAACAGTTCCAACAATGTCTAATATAGAATTTATAAAGAAAAATATTTACCAAGAAAAATATTGACATTCGACTAGTGGAGTTTCCACATTAAAAAAAAGAATGGGATCCAAGATACAAATATAAGAAAATATAGTTTGTTTAGGTGTATTTGGGAAATTTTTTGCCTCAGAGATTCGTAGATTATAGTCAATGTTTTACAAAGGGCGTTTTCCCCTTATGAACTGCATTCACTCAGAATTAGATTAAGAACTTCTGAGGCCAGAAGTCATTGGGACTCAATACGGATGAGCAGTTGTCAAAAGTTAATAACTTGCACTGATTATTTATGATCCCATTGAAGTTTCTTTAATTAAGCTGGCTTTCATAATCCCTTTCTAATGCCTTATCAACTTGATTCGTATCTGTGTAAGCGCTGGCTGCTGCAAACCAGGGGGTCTGTCATGAGACTCAAGATGATACAAAAGAATGTTAGACTTAAATGAACAGTTGATCAGCTAGCCACTAAGCATGGATAATGGTAAAAGCTGATCTCTCAGATTGAAGTCCATATCCTGAGATATTGGCACACAATGCTTCACTCCTGAAATTGGATCATCTGTCCTAATACCTCTGGACAATCCTTTACCATTATCCAATGCATGGACTTAGAAGAAATCAACATAGGTTCCTGGCTGCTTAAGTCATCACCTTTACATCCCCTCTCAGATTTCTTAGAACATGCTCCTAAATAGGCCCAAAGATGCCATCTGTCATGAATTTACTAGGGTTCAGCAAACTTTTCCTATAAAGAACCAAATAATAAATATTTAGGCTTCCTGGGCCATATGGTTTCCGTTGCAACTGCTCACCTCTACCCCTCTAGCACAGAAGCAGCCAAGACCGTATGTAAATAAGTGAGTGCTGTGAGGTTTGACCTGAGGGCCATGTTTTTCTGATCCCTGAACTCAACTTTTGGGCTTGTAGAGTGAAAGCCTTAATGAGTTCCCAATAAAGCAAATTAAGAGGGAAGGACAGAATGCTAAAGGGACAAAGTACAACAAAGAAGTCCCAGCTGCAATGCAGTTGATGTGTCCAAGAATAGAAGGGGGAAAAATAGGAAAAAGTACAAGTAAAGATAATATCAATAAAAGAGAAAAAGCCAGTGTGCTACATCAGCTCCATTCTTACACGTCAAAACAGAGTTTGGCATCATTGGATTCACCTTTGGCATCAGAATTACCTGGAAGTCACCTTAAACATGCAGTTTGGAACAAAGACCTCTGAATTCGACCTCCAAGGTGGACCTTCGAGGTGTATCAAGTGTAACAAGACTCCAAGAAAATTGTCTTTCATACTCAGGCTTAGCAAGTATTGTGGTAACCTTGAAGAATGTGCGTCTGCTCCTTAGCCCCTAATTGTTAACTGATATTTTTAGCACTGTGTGAGAAGTCTCAGGGAAGAGGGGAAAGAGTTGCCCACTGCCTATGAATTGATGCTTTGTTCTGTTAACGCCTCAATTTACACTCTCACCTGCCAGGTCTTATCCCTGGACTTCATTCATTATAGGAAGAACCGCCCTTGTTAGTAGACACATCTGATCCTGATTGCCATTCTCAACCAGGAACAGAAGCCCAAAGCCTTTTACTTAGCAGATTTTTCTCCTGTGAAATGTGATCTGAGCATTAAGGAGACAACTTTTAATTATGGAAAGATTCTAGATGGTATTATTTTCATATGCACATCTTTAAAGTAATATAGTTTAGATTCTGGAAATGTCCCACTGGATGGAAAAAATACAAGAAAAAATTAAGCATTTAGATAAACATTTATTGCAAAGCAAAGCAAAATGGGATTCTTAGAAGAAAATGCTTTTGTTTTCTCTACATTTGAAGCAAAAACAAATGTATTGCAAGTCAAGAGATGAGATAATATTCTCTTATTCTGCCTTTAAATGAGAAGAAAAAGCATATGATTTTGGAAGACATCTTGCTCTGTGTGTATTTGTGTTAATGGATTTAATCACGACGCAACTTGATACTAAAAATAACAACTCAGAGGTGTGCATCTTATAGAAATAGGGTCATCCAGTAGATACAATCTTAAATAATACATTTTTTAAAAATCAGCAGGGCAAGGGATGCAGCTTGGTGGTAGAGCACTTGCCTAGCATGCATAAGGCCTTGGGTTCCATTCCCAGCCCAGCAAAAAAATTAAAATAATTGGAAAAATATTCAAACACAATGATAAATTTTTTTATAATCTGGTATATTCATAACAAAGTGAATTTATATATTATTTTAATCCATTTTATTCTTAGGAACAAAGTCCAATATAAATTGGGCTCAGATTTAATTTCTTTTGTCACAAGGATGGATTTGAGAAGCAACTTTTGTTTTCTTTGATTTCAGAAGAGCTTTGAATGATCTCCTCTTAAGGATACAGAAATGGTTTCTCAGCCTTTTGTTGTTTCCTTGTTAATCCCCTAAGACTTCTGAATTCTATTAAGTAATTTTTATCTTACTTGTCCTTTTTTTTCTTGTCCACTTTTCTCTGCTGGACTTTGGGATTTATGCAAATCTCATCAAAAGTTACTGTCCTGCTTAAGAATAATGCTCATTTTTTTTTTCTACTTCTGTTTTAACCTGAGTTTCTTGATCCCGTCATTTTTGGTCCAGAAGCTCAAGTTCATTTTGAAGAAAAGTTATTTATTTCTCAAGGGATATGATCATATCATTTTTCCCTCTCTTTCCTCCAATGACTTATTGAAATAGATTTCTGGGGACTAATTTACATTAATTCCAAAGTATGACTCTGAGGGCATGAACATTAATTGAAAGACTATTTTTATCACCTTATGCTCTCCTTAAAAAATAAATGACACTTTTTCCTGCATTTAATTCAACTTTTACTTTTGACTAGGGTATTAAATGTCAGAAATTACACTTCTGTGTATGTGTGTCTGTTAAATAATTCTCTAACAAATGCAATTAGTCTTAAGAGAACAGTTTATGCTGTGTTTCTTTGAATTCTGCCAAATAAAAGTCATTCCTAATGATAAAAGTCTCTGTAAGTATCTTAGCCTTAAGATGTCAATAGTTTACAAATATACCTATATCCATAAGAAGCAGACCATATAAGGAAACCTTTAATTTAGATTCAGAGTTTATAGCCACAACATTTGTATGATCGACATAAAAACTTTTAGCTTTGTGAAAATCAGGTAATAGCAATAATACTAATATTCATTGAGTCATTGGTTAGTACTGAAATAGTCTCTTTGTGATTTAATCATCACAACAATCCTAAGCAGATACTCTTAATATCATCATTTTATGTAAACTGCACAAAATCGTAAATCTCATAAGTAGTAGGACCAGAATTCTAATTTAAGCATCTTGACACAAAAATCTCTGCCACTGACCCTACATTATACCTGGATATCCCAAAGAAATTTTTTTCAAAAACGTAAAGTAATTTTCTCTACGAATCTCCCATCATCTCCATGAAGTTGAATGCATTCATCTTAGGAAAGGATTCTGATTATGGTGTTTATACCAGATAGAGTATTGTCAGATTCAAACTTTTTTTGGTGAAGAGTTCACCACCTCAAAGGAAATCTGTTTAGGGATAACTCCACCCCTTGAATGATCCATTTTATCTGCAGACTGCAATACTGCTACCAGATCATCTTCCTTGAACTCCACAATCAAAAAAAATATCAATTAATTCCTCAAATGTTTATTAATAAATGAAAAATGAACTCATGAAGTGAACCAATGGCCCCTGAAATGAAGAAATCCCACCTCCACATATACAAATCAAGGTAATAGAAGAAGCAATTTCTAGATAAAGTGTAATTTGTTTTCTAGTTGAAAAAGATAAAACTGCCATTTATTATTTCAGAGATTGAGAATCTTTATCCTGACCTTTGTAGTCTCACACACAAGCCCACACAGCACGAGATGTCAATAGCTACTTCATCTTAGAGGTTCTATTCTGCACAGAAAATTAATGCATGCCATGTGTCCCTGTGGGGTATGTTCCACCACAGGGCATGTTTCCAGTGTACCAACACATGCTCTGGAGTGAGGTTTTCCCTTACCTACTTCCACTAAGAGCATCATTATTAAGCTCTACCAGAGCAAGATGATTAGGTATGATCTATGGACATATAATTGACATACTGTAAAAAGTTGCACACATTTAAGGTACACACCTCGATGAGTTGGGGCATAGGCATGGAACTGTGTACAACTACCACATCCAAGTCTGTCTGTCACTTTTAAATTTTTCCTTGTGTTCTGAATCTGTATATGTGTATGTGTGTGTGTGTTTTCATTTTTGATAAAACCACAACGTGAAATCTATCTTCTTAATACATTTCAAAATACCGCACTGTTAATTATACACAACATGCACAATGCTATGTTGTCAATTATAGGTAATAGTGTAACATTTCTCTAGAATTTTCACATCTATACCCATCAAAAAAATAATTCCTTATACTCCCTTTCCCCGAGGTCTGATAGCAATCATTTCATTCTCTCTTTCTGAGTTTGACCGAATGGTTACCTCACGTGCATGGAGCTGTTTAGAACTCATCCTTTTCTGTGACTGGCTTCTCTCACTCAGCATATGTTGTCATATGCATATGTGTTATTTTTCAAGAGTGAATAGTTTTGTGTGTGTGTGTGTGTGTGTGTGTGTAACACATATTCTTTATGCATTCATCTGTTAATGGATCATTGATTTATTTCCATGTCTTGCCTATTTGTAAATAATGCAACAAACATGAAATCCAGGTATCTCTTGCACATCTGTCAATTCTTTAGAATATCTCTAATATTTAAATGTATGATTGATCCTCATACGTGTAAGAATTACAATAGAAGTCAACATTTCTTAAAAATACCAAAATTCACGAATATTTTGGGTACCATTTTATCACTGAAGAGATTAAGAAACTTGGGTTCAACATATCATCCCAATTTGTTTTTATGTATATTTGTTCAGTTTTATTACAATTATCTGATAGATTAAAAAAAATTTGAATCTTAAGGATCAATTTGTGCCACTTGGAATTTTTTAAAAATTAACTACAAATTCTATTCAGGCTCCTGTAGTCTGAATAGCCATGGGACATCTTTCTGTAGATCCAAGTCAACCAAACTCACATTGAGGTCAAGGACTACTTCAAGTGGGTTACAGAGGAAGGAATTTTGCCATTTTGATATATTAATCATTTAAAATATGCAGAACATTTCAAATGTAAACAGAGGACATTAGGTTGAGTGCCAGGCCACCTATGCATATTCAAGAGCTTTACACATTCTTCATGAAGCAAACCAGAGTGACTCAATGAGAAGGTACAGAGAATGGACTGGAGTGAATGAGGGGATGCTGGAAGGACCTTCTATCTGAAAACTAAATAACATTATGCCATTGTAAATTCTTTGAAGACAAATAAAGGAATTTAACACCATGTGTACTATAATCCTCTAAAAATATTTTTATACATATAAAACTGTGACCTAAGATGTATTTGGTCAGTTCTTGAACTTATCATGTGCCAAATAGGGGTTTAAAGCTTTAATTGTTTTAATGGTTATCAAGAGTATTTAGCTCTCTGTTTCCTGGCGCCATGTCCTGGACTGTTTTCATCCACCATGTTCTTCCACCATAATATTCTGCCTCATCTCTGGCCTAGAGCTATGTAGTTGGCTAACCATGGACTGAACCTCTAAAATTGTAAGCCAAAATAAAATTTTCCTACTCTTAATTAAAAAAAAAAAAAGGTTACCAAGCTAACAGAAGAGTGAAGACTCTGGTCCAAGAGTACACTGGAGTACCTGCTCATGTGTATATAGGTGTATTTCTCTACCTACATACAAGTGTTCTGTATGTTAAAATGGATTTATATGATTCATGGATAAACATCACAAATTCAATATACTACTATAAAATAATTTTTTTTTCATCAATCAGCTGGTCCTATATAAAATATTTCAGTAAGTCATCTGAAAGAGAAGACAACATATTTTCTATAAATGAAGTCGAAATGAATATTGGATCTTTCTAAAAATCCTATATATTTAAGTAATGAAATTGATATCTTAGTTTATTCTCTTAGTTATCGTATTCTCTGGTTTCCTTATAAAACTTTCCAAGTCTAAAGTTTGCACTTGTTTCACAAAAGGACAGCAGTACCTGTAAGATCATTCAAATCAAAAAAGACCTCTTTCCTCAGTTTCTTTACCAAGCATTAAACTTTCTTCTTTCAACTCTTTTTTACCATATTTTATTTATGGTAACTCCTTGCTCACCCAGATATCAAATATCTAATAATTTCATATCTGTGTTCACAAAAAGTAAAGAAATAAACAAAGCTTTGAACAATGAAAACAGATACCTTGAAGTTCATGCAGATAGTTTTTGTTGCATGTGCAGAAACTTAAGATGTAGTTCAAACATTCTTTGGGACAGTGGTGCACAGCTGGCTGTGGATAATGACAGCTAAAGAGCACCAAGAAACTTAACAATACACAACATGCTGGGGTCACTTGGGACAGGGGCAAATCCACTCTACCTGACAATAAAACCTGCAGGTGTCCTGAATTTTGGAATCAAAATTGGTAATAGTGCTGATTCTAGTCTGTAAGCAACTGAAACAATTTTGGAACTATGTCCCTTAAATACTCCCCTGTAATCCCAGACTATAGAATAGTAATTGGTTGTTAATTTATACTGCAAACCTTTATTGACTTTGAATCATGAATGAGACTCTGTGATAGGTATATTTTGCCTTAGATGGCAGGTAAATGTGCATTTGTATGCTAATATATGTATTCACATGTATGTATGAATATATAAAAATGTACATCTATATGCATACATTTGCATACATGCATATATGTACATTTACTTGTACTTTACATGTGCTTGCATGAATGTGTTTGGTCTATGATGTTGACTATACTTCATAAACAAAATATGAGGGAAAATAAACATCTGACTCTATAAAAAATGTTTATTTTCTTTCTTTACTGGCATTTTGCTAATCCTTAGTGATGATCAAAGAATGAGCAGTGAATTCTTACCCCAACATTACCCATTAGTGCTATTTAACTTATTTCCTGAATTTCTTTTTCTCTGATGATCAGTGATCTCTAATGTGTTCCCTGATTCCTTCTAGTTGGCAATATTTTTCATGATGACCACCTCTTTGCCTTTTCCATTTCTAGTGAGTTTAGAATATCTGCACAAATTACCTCTGTTTGGGCTATGCACTGGATGATAGAGTTGATAGCTATGATTACAGGACTGTCAGATCCAGTGTCATGATTTGGTCTGATTTACCTGGGTTTCTGGATGTCCTGTGTCACCCGTTGACAAGATGACCACACGTGAGCTATGCTGGATGATATTCCCTGGCAGATGTATTATCCCTACAAATTGAGGTAAACCTGCTTCTTTTTTCCCAGAAAGATTTATCTTGAAAGTGACATTGCTTCCACAAAAGACCCATGTGTGCAGAGGATGATATCTTCTGTTTAAATAGGAGTAGATTTAAGGCTTTATTGTGTTGTATGCCATTATTTATGATCTGCATTTTAAAGAAATCAGGGGTTCTTACAGAGAATGTGAAGCTCCAATTTCCTGCTTAGTGTCTGAATTTCCTCTGCTAATTCTTCAGCCAAAGGTGATACAGCCATCTGTTTGACCACCTGCAATAATGAGGTCAGTATTCTCTTTCATTTAAGGCAGGTAAGATTTTTCAAATGATAAAACTATTAGATTGTGACTCTTGAATCAACTGCAAATACATCTTACTTTTTGACTCAAGTTTTCTATCCTACTTTCACATAAGTAGTACCCTCCATCCCAAAATATCTCATATTTGACTTAGCTAGGCATGACCTCTACTGAAAAATACCTGCCAAACATCCTCCAGTCCTGGGAAGGGTATAGAGACCCTTCACATGATGCCTCACTGATGATGCAGACGCACAATTTTGTACTCAGGTCACAATTCAATGGAGATGCCATCTGTGATTTAATAATTTGCTTATCTATTAGAACTCAGAGGAACTTTCTGACATGGAAGACCTACTACTAGGAACTTAGGTTATATCCGTTCACTCAATTTCAGAACTTATCCTTTGACAATTTCTTAAATTAGCTAGCCTCAGAAAAAGAAAAAAAGATCCAATGTCAGGGTGGGCTATAACAGTTGCCCTCAGAATCCACCAAGATTCTATATTATCCATATTTCAGGTCCGTATGCCTCCTGTGCGGGTTTGGTTATATCAAGTGCTTCTTCCAAGCAGTCAGGAAGATGATTATTGGCAACTCCAGACCCACAGCCTGTGATTCCAGAAAATTCACTCTTTCTCCCATTGTCTGCATATCACATGACCTGGAAGGATCCAGATGGCACAGGTACAAGACATGGCACTGCTGGACCCAGCCCAGTACAACTGTGGGGGATGGGAAGGTAAAGTTCTCAGAAGGAATGAAATTGGTTCCATCCATGTAGATTCATTATCTATGGATACAAAAATTTTAGAATAAATGAGTACCAAATTAGAATGTCACCTGTGCCCCAGAGAGTCACAAAATCTGGCTTTGGCTAACTAGTGAGAAACTTGCATTTCTTTTGGAATGGTTACGGATGGAGGGTAGCTTGAAATTCACAGAGGCCATATTGTATTTCCATCTCCTATCTGATGCTATGTAAATCCCATTACCTATACCTGAGAGACTTTCCATCCAGCATGGTCAAGGAGTGAATAAAGATGGGGATCCAAATTGTGAAAGAAGTAGAATATCACAATTTAGCAAGATACTGAACTGCCAAAAATGAGACCCATGCAAGTGTAAAAGCAAGAACCTGGAAATTTCTTCAGGGCCCCATGGTAGAAAGGTTAAAAATAAACTTTTCTATGTGGTAATAGGACATCGCATGGGTAATCTAAAGTCATTGTTGGAACAAAATTTGCCTCTGCGGGAGGGTTTATAATGTTTTATACTCTACCACAATAAGCCTATCTTCCCATATTAAAAACTTGACTGTTTTAATCTATGAAAGGTGATCTTGGTTCATATACCACACTTTATTAAAATTCATACACACAGCCCTAAGTCCACTAGGTAAATGCCTCAGGTAACTCAGCTTGCCTTAGCAATCACAAGTACCCAACTCAGTGACTGGCCCACAGCAGTTACTCTGTAAAGGGTAAATCAAAAGACTACTAAAACTCTTGGGCTAGATGATTTTGAAAGTCCTGACCATTTCTTGATATCTATGTCTCTACTTATGCAATGTAGCAAATAAATTCATGAAATTTGCACCAGATCCTTTTTTACTATTTTCATTTATATTTTGTATTAGAAATGAGGCACATTTTCAGGACTGCAAATCAGAGAGAGTATATCCTAATGCCTTTGTATGGCCTTGTTTAATGTTTCAAAGAATTTCTACATTATGGCATTTCCTCTTCAAAGCAATCCTGTCCGTGCTGTAGATATTTTGGACATTTTTTCAGATGATGGAATGGGTTTGCTCTAGGGCCTGAGGAAAATTCCTATTCTGTGTTTCAGTGATTTTGCTGGTAGTCATTTCACTCTCCCATTCTAATATCTCACTGGGTACAATGTTCAAATGCCTTTTCTGCATAAAATACAGAAAAAGATACTGTTGAGAGTGGAAAAACAATTGTCTAAAACCTATGCCAAACACGAACACAAAAAGGAATGCCTAATTATGTAAAGTTTATAACTTAATTTAAAAGCCTTTCTATTGTACTGGATCTTTTTAATTACTGCTGTGAACTGCATCTCCTGTGATCTTTCATGTATACTGCCATCTGTTTTTAAAACATCTTATGATCTTGAAATAACATTGCATGCAATCCACAGTCTTTTATTCAGTCTACTGGGACAATGTGAAAGACCCCACACAGTGTGACTGCAAATCTCACTGCTTCTTATGAAAGAAGGAAAACAAAGTCAACTACAAAAACACAGTATGTTTTCAAACTTCCTCTAGATGACAGTCTTTGGATTAATAAATCGTAAAAAAATAGTTCTGCCACTAATTAGCTGCATAGCTAATGTAAGTTGTTGTATCTTGCTGACTTTATTTCCTGACTTCTATGAAGAAGGGCTAGACTAGGTGAAAAGTAAAGGATTTGTGAACTAAGGGCTGCATTTGAATAATGTAGGGCCCAATATTGTGGAGTATCTGTCATCTTCCCATCCCCAGAAGTTGTTTCTCTGTCCACACACAAACACATAGAGACACTCACTGCTAAGTAAGGCTTTAACATGGTCACAAAATGAAATCATTACTTAATAGCTAAATTCAGGCTTTCTTTTACAGTATCTAGACACTTTTTGGATACTGAAAGAATATCAAAGTGAACAAAATGCTAATTTATTATATTAAAAAAATCCTGTGTCTGTTATCATGTTACTATGTATGTTTAGGATATTGGACATGATGCAATATAGAAATTTATTGATTTAAAAACATTAAAAAACTATGTTAAGGATACATAAAATGAAGAAAGTTGGACTAATCCGTATGTCTTATTGGAGCTTAGAGATTTCCCTTGCACATTGTAGATACTAAATAATATTTCCTAATTTTGGAATTTTATGATTCCATGACTATAATTACTTGAGTGAAAAAGGAAGTCAATGCTTGCCAAAACAGAGCAGTCTGCTCGGAGCCTAACATGTGGAAAAATAAACTTTTATTAATTAGTCCATTTATATGAAAAAGAAATTTTGTTCAAAATATTTTTTAAAGGCTCAGCTTTTAATTTTTTTCTGAGAGTATATCAAGAACATTCTAGAGTACATACCAAAGGTACATGTGTAAAAATGATAAACACAAGGATTTATAACGGCAAAACATTTTATATAATATGTTAAAAACTGAGTTAGTTAAGTTAATCGAGGGCATCTACAAGATGCATTTTTAAAAGGGCAATAATATATAAACTTGTTATTTTTAAGTAAAAAATTGAATAGAAATTGTATAGTTGCCTAAAACTTGTTTGTTTATAGAAATATATTTTGCTAATATAAATTGAAATTGTATATATAGTATTCTTATTTTGCATCATATAATTAATTATTTTACTGTATTTTTAAAAATTTAGTTAATTTATATCTGACATATTCTAATGACCTATAATACAGTAACACACAACATAAAATATTTTTTACTGCCATTGACTGTATTATGTCTTCAAACTATGGGTAAATTTTAATTCTTTATACATATTACAAATTTGGGGCACATAAACTTTTAGAAGGAACTTTTACCTGACTTATTTTTTTTAACATATTTTTGTTTCAATGTTAGCACTATTACTTGGTGGAACTTGGACAAACTCAAGTTGTCTCCATTTCTTCTCTGTAAAGTAAAGGGAGAGTCTCCACTGAAAATCACTTGTACCAAGCAAAGAAATGAACTAGCCAATGGAATAAGTTTCTCACTCAACAATTATTTAATCCACATAGAAGTGTAGATTGAAAAATCATATTAATTTTTTAGGAAAATAGTAGCTTCCCACTGCCTTCTCTGTAGTTTGCCTTTGCCCCATTACATGGTCAACACAGTGCAAAATACTAAATGGGAAATTTCAGCAATAAACTATTCATAAGTTATAAATCACATTCTATTCTGAGGGTTACCTGAACAGAGATACCATGGCAGTCAATCTGATAACTGAGACAGCTACTGAGTGACTCGATAAGTGGACAGCTTATACAGCATGGACATGCTGGACAAAGGCATGATTCACACTCAAACAGTGTAGAACAGGAAGGTTCTAGATTTTACTATCCTACTCAGAATGGCTTCCCAGGTACTGGTGGTGGGAATGTAAATTAGTATAGCCACAAATAAATATGAAGGTTCCTCAGAAAAGTAAAAACTCCCATGAAATCCAGATATACCACTTTGCAATGTATATATGCAAAAATTTAAAGTCAGCATACTATGGGGATACCTGCATACCCACGTTTACTGTGGCATGATTCACAGTAGCCAAGTTATGGAAGCAGCCAAGATCCCATTAACAAATGATAGAAAAATATAAAGAAACAACAGATAAAGAAAATGTGGTGTAACATAAAGAATGAAATCATGTCAGTTGAAGGAAAATGGATGGAACTGAAGATCATCATGTTAAGTAAAATCAGTTGAACCCAGAAAGACAAGTATTGCATGTTTTCTCTCATAGATGGATTATAGCAAAAAGAGACCTCATGAAGGTAGAATGGAGATGATCAGTGAAGAGGAAGGGCACTGGGGAAGAGGAAGGAGAAGAGGAGGTATATGAGGGTAAGTGGGAGTGGAAATGACCAAATATGCTTTATGCATGGTGAACATACCACAACGAAACCCACTTTTTTGCATAAATAATAGGCACTAAAAACAATTTTAAAAAATCATCCCAGGGAGAAATGGAGTAGGCCAATAGTAGCCTAATGCTACATTTCATCGCTTACACCCTTCACCATGCTTCATCCCATCCCATGGGCATGACATCACCTCACATTCTCATTAGAAGAAGGAGGATGTGTACAGTTCAATATGGTATTTTGAAAGAGATCAATTCATACAACTTTTATTACAGTATGCTGTTGTAATTGCTCTATTTCAGTATTAGTTATTAATCTCTTACTGTATCTTTTAAATTAACTTTATCATAACTAACTTTGTATAGAACAAAATAGAGAGAGTTTGGAACCATAGCCATCCAGCTGGGTCTTGCAATGCATCTCCTGTTGGGGAGAGACCACTATATTTGAACTACGCAGATAAACCATCCATCCATTATAAGACCCTTTTGTTCAGATAGACAAACTCAGATGTCTACTAATAATGAACAGTGTTGTAAGGAAGGCTGATGATTGAAACCAGCTATTAAGCAAAAATGAGGCCAGAGGCACTGAGGAGGAATGTGTCAGATTGGAAAGCATACCTTCTGGGGTTACAAAGTGTGCCAACTCACTTATCCCATGACTGCTCCCACATGGGAATATAGGTTCTGCATTACCAGATTATTGACAGGAATTCCAGATTCTTTTTGAAGTCTCTCAATATTGACTACCATGTTGATAACTTTTGTCTTTATTGTTATTTTTAATACCCCAATGGCCATAATTTTGCATGCCATGTATGTGAACTTCAGTTAGACAAAAGGTCGTTCCTTTACCTGCCTTGAATCTCCAAGGTGGTAAAGTGTACCAGGTAGCATGAATCGGGGTCCCCCAGAAACAGTGAGCTCACTCAGGACATGGTGGCTGAGGAGGATTAATTTACAAAGTACAGGCAGGGTACATAAGAGTAGAAAGGGATAATTCAATAGTCCAGGACAAGCAACAGCAGAAGCACAGGAAGGGATAATAAAGAGGTTCAACAGGGCTGAAAATAGGAATCCTGAAGTCAAGGTTGTTTTGATCGAAGGTGGGGACCTCCAACTGAGGACACAGCCATTCTCAGGCAACATCACAGGCAACATCACAGGTGCCTCCTACCCTGGCTGGAAATCCTCAGTCAAATTCAAAGCCATCCATAGACAGGCTATTGATGTGGTCCTACAGATCAGTGCCCTGGGCAGAGAGCAAGGTGAAGAGGGTACAGAGAAGTTCTGGAGGGCCAAGTGAGGACATCTGGTGCAATTCCTAAATCATTTATTGCTCATAAAGTGTCAAAGCCAAGAGTCATCTCAGCAATGCTTTCTACCTTTCAGGTAGACTTCTGTTTCTCATTCTAGGGAGGATATTTACAACCAAATGCAATCATTTTGCCAAAGTGTAACCAAAGATAAATTAATGTATGACTTTATACACCACAATCTAACAGGCTGTTAAACAGCATGATCGAATTAAAGGTCCTGAAAATGGCATAACTGATGGCACTGTCTTGAAAAAAAAAAGTGCTAATGTGGAGGTTCATGAAATGTGTATGAACCGTATAACATATTCATGCCCTATTACTGAGAATTTCAAAGTGTCTCACTGCTCAAGATAATAGGCCTTGATTCAATTCAGTCTGATGTGGCATGAATTTCATGTGCTAATTAGTAAAGCATTTCTTAATGATTAAGGGGAAAAATCAGATAACATTTGATTGGAAACCCAACTGTCAGAGATAAAACATAGCTACAACTGAGGTTAGAATGAATGCCATTCATTTTGAATTCAGGTGTCTTAATTATGATAATTAATGATTGTATTCTCTCTGTAAATGAATTCAACCAACATGATAAGCATATGGTAATTAAAGTGCTTTTTTAGAGTAGAAACTTAAACAAATGACATCAATAATAAGTGTGTCCTTTCTGTATTTTAAGTTTACCTTTATATCAAGGTCTGTTTTCTCCTTTAGTCATTTGTGAGTTTTATATACTGTCACTACCTTAATAAAATATATTTCTGGGGAGTTGATATCTGATGACATTGGATTTCTGGCAAGAAGGTAAATTATTTCCTATTCATTGAACTCACAGATAGTGAATCCTGCTTTGTATCAATGCTGTGGAAGTTGTTTCTTTTTCTTAAAATAGCGTTGAATTTATCAAACTCTAGTGCCTAGAGTTAATAAAAAATAAGTAACTGACCCAGTAGATATAGGTTAATATAGATGGCATTACATAAGGATGATTACATAAAATTTGATAGGTCATTTAAATTCTGAATATTCTGAGTGTAATCTAATCACAGGAAATGGGTTTTAAAGGCTCACGTTATTATTACAGGGTTGTTCACACTGACACATATTGATTCTGTCTTCATCGCCTCTTGCCTGGCCTTCTGCAATAACTGCCCTGCCTCCATTATCTCTAAGCTCCATGCATGCACACATTACCCAGTATTTTTTTTCATTTATTAGCTCAGAAGCCATTGATGGTGTCCTAGTATCTAGTAAATAAACTTTAATTTTATTAACTTAATGTGAAAGGCCCTCCGCAAAAAAATGCCAACCTTCCTAATCAGCATCATCTTCCAGCTTTGTTCTATTTGTTCCTCACACTTCTGCTCAGTTTGCTGGGTCCTTAATTGGACTTTTGCTCTTCTGCCACTATGGAGGCTCCCTCCTCCCCCACTTGATTTGGCTTCATTCTTTGGAAAGCTGTTTGCAGACCTTCTGAAAGGGCCTGTGAACATACCTCTCTGGAACTGGACTACCTATGATCTATAGCTAACTAGGGGTAGCTTTTCCTCTCCCCGATGCTTAGCATTTGTTTTGGCATAAAGTAGATGTTTAACCAATATCCTCAGTGAATAGATGCATCAATCAATTGATTATACGTGATAAAACAACAAGAGAAGGGCCTCTAAGGAATTATATTATTTCACTAGTTAAAGACACTAAGGTTTTTAAAAATATATCTAGAAGAACAGAAGACTCCTTTTGTATTGCTGTATTGTGTCCTTGGACAACTATCACCCACTAATATACTAAGAGAGAGGAAATAATTGCTATGTCATGAAAGAGCAAGTGAAGAGGTGGATGATGGCAAAGAGCTATTGCTCCCAAGTCCCCAGACAAATTTATTTGTAGAGGCAAAGGGAAGTCTAGCTCACTGTCTGCATGAAAAATAAAATCAGAAATATTCCATTTCTGTTTGCTCTTTTGCATAGAGGATTGTTCAGTCTCAGCTTTGGAAAGCACAGCAGGAATGATGGAGGAACAGAAGAAACTGGCCAAGAAATGAAGAGTCTCTGCTCCAAAGAGGAAGAAATGATACTGTGACCCTATTTCCAGATGCTGAACTAAAGTTTCAGGAACTGTGCACACAAATGGGCATCTTCTTCAGTTTAGAGTACAGATTCATTCATTCGTCAAAAGACCTTTTTGTTCATTATCTAAAGTACCAAAAGAAAAAAAGAAACTCAGTTTCAGGCATAACCAACCAGAGAGGATCCCAAAATAAATTAGAAACAAAGTTCCAGAAAAAATAAATGTGCACAGACATTTCAGTAGCCACAAAGGTGGACTGTGGCAAATGGCTATCTGTTTTTCTTTCTGTTCCACAGTAAATATTTTCTATCATCAAGATTTTTATATGGAACCCACATTACTCTGTTGCTTTAATTAGGCTGGCTTAAGCCATTACTAAATCCATAATTCCTAGGTATTGATGTTCAGTAACTTTGTATTTACTTTATAGCATATTTTACATGACTTCATCATAATCTTGTGCAAAATAATATATTTCTAACTTTATTGCTGAAACCCAGTTTGTGGTTCACAGGTAATAACTAGGGGGAACTAAGTTAGAGGATACCAAACTTACAACTTTCAGTACCAAAGTCTATATTGCACTGAAAATGACTATTTTCCTTGTATATCATGATGATCTCATTGATCATGGAAGGGACAGAGCGGGGGAGTAGTTGATATTTTTTCCTTTTCAATGTTCCAGCAAAGTATCTTTTCATTTAATTCTCTTGTCATTTCTAACTTAATGCAACACAATTTAACCATAGTAGCAATAAGTTATGGATTTTTGCATTAGTTCCAGCTCGGTACAGTTTTGTACTACGTTATACATGAAATTAGTGGCTTTAAGAACATTCATTTATTTTACCTTTTAAAATTAAATCTAAGAAGCAGACAAAAATATCTCAGCAAGCAGAGGTTGAAATAGGTGTTTACTCTCATTGTGACCTAACTTTAATAGCATAGAAATATGTCTGTGAACATGGAGAATCCAGAACCTTTTAGCAAATTCAGAAACCAAATAAATGCTTGTTTGTATTATACAGCACTGAGGCCAAAATTAACAGTGGTCTTAATCCATCCATCTTGTGTAGAGAAACAAGGAGATGCACTTATCAGAGTATTTATGACCAAGACTATAGCAACCTTATATCCTGTCTGGATTAATTCCAAAAACCTCATCATCTTTCTTTCCTAAGAATGGATAAATGCATAAGTCACAGTTTTTGATGCATCACTCTGGTTTCTTTTTCTGAAAATAAAAAAGAAAATTATAAAAAGAAATATGAGGAAAGACAAAAACAAAGTCCTTAAACAAAAGGACAGAACATTGGCAGTTTCTTTCTTTTCTATGAAACAGCTTCTATCTATTGAAGTTGCTTTGCAAAGAGAAAACTGTGAGTTAGGGGCCAATAAATTGTGCATTTCCCCAACTCAGTTCCTCTGCCTTTGCAATAGGAATTTCCCCTGATAGCTAAAGTCTTCCATAAGCCATAATTCTTGCCTTTCCACCCACGTACACTTTTATATAAAACAAGAAAGACTGCCACTGTATGTATTTCAGGGCAGTCAAAATGTGCACAGGGAAGTTATTCTGTAGTTTTCTAACTTTACTTCCTCTCTTCTCTGCTGAATCATACAGAATGCCTGTTCTGAATTGTCACTCTGTCTCAACATCTGTCTCAGGCACTGCTCTGTGAAAGAGGTTGGACTTGCTTTGCATGTTTCATTTCCTGATCATTAGTGACGCCATCTTCCTCATCTTTATTAGATTGCATAATGCAGTTGAAATCTTGAACCATTTCTCATCTGGAAAAAAAAAAGGTCTTTAAGAAATGTTTTGGGGGCACCCAGCACAGAGATCCTTGTTTTCATATTCATTTCCTAGAGATTTCTTCCAGCATGCACTTAAGATGCTTCTGGCAATGCTAAGTGCACAAAGTTGAAATAAACTGGTTGATGGACTAAACTATAGTACAGCCCATTTGTGAAAGGGTAGCTTTTCACTTCAGTGGGTGAAAATACAATTTAAACATCTTAAAAGTGTGGTTTTCAGTAAAATCAGTACCAAATGGGGTGTGTGGAAATGTAACTGAATTACTTGTATCTTTCTTTCATTGAAGAGTAACTTGAATGCCAAGCTTTAGGGAGATTACATTTTAACTACTCTCTCAGTGTGAGTTAAAATGTACAGTAACAGCTGTATTGTGGCAAATAATAAACATTAGTCTTCAAGAATGTAAAAAATAGGCACAAACCAAAGCAATGTTAACCATGAGTACAGTTCATCTCCTCTCTTCCTATGTAGAACTCTTTGCAGCTCTTGAATAAGGATGTTCACAATAATAATTGTTGCTAGAAAGTAGTCACTATTATACTAGGCATTATACAAAATATTGTGAGTACACAGTTTTTTTCAGTGATCATTAAAAAAAATTATAGAGTTGCTGATACTATGCTAAGCATGTAAGAAGAAAGAGTGATGGACATTGCCTAGATAGTAAGGGCTTTGTGCTGGATTCACCAACTGAGCTTGGCACAGGTTTGGGATTATGTCTTCTAGAACTCAGGCAATGGCCACAGGATGGGTATCAAGAACTACTGAACCCACCACAAGATAGAACTGAACTAAAACTCCATTGGTAATCTGACCTCAGCAAGCCCCATCTTTGATGGGTAGGCCACAGTGACATTTGGGTCTACTGGAAATAGTCTCCATGTAGAGCTGGTGTCCATTGGCCTCTGAAGAGTCTGATGATTTCCTTTCCACAAATGCTTGGTAAAAAACCACAAATCCCTTTGGGGAAGGATGGGAGCAATATTAACAATATAAATTTTTGGCCATGTATCAGTGTCCTTTCTCAAAGGGATCTAGCCTCTCCTTCATTTAAGGGATTCTGGGCCTTTAAACTGCTCAAGTCTAGAAATTGATTAAGGGATCATGACACTGTCTTAGTGATTCAAGCTATACTTTAGTTCACTTGACCTACAATTCTTCTGCTTATTCAGATCAAGTGAGAATTTAGTAACATGTCCATCTGTTTCTCTTCTAGGGACACAGTAGCAAACCAGCCAATGCCAAAGGTCTCAGCAAGTCAGACTATTTTGATTATTGCCTTGACTCTGCTGTCTGTTGTGGTAACCACACCTACCTCGTCTTTGGTGATTAAGTACTGCCACCTGGCCCTGCCATGCTGGAATCCAATTATCCCCACTGCATTAAAGGATCCTAGTTCAGTGACAGCAATTTCCACTGTACCTTCTGACCTACAGAGAGGAATGACCCCAACTCTTTGCAATGATGCTGTACCTCACCTCACACATTTATTTCTAACAGCCTGGGTAAAGGTGTGTCTTCTGAACCCTCCTAGGGTGGATCAGCAGGTCTGAAATGATAAATCCCAATCTAACATTTCAACTTCCCTATGTCCTTGGACATTTTCCCCTACTACCCAACGTAACTCTGGCATTTCAATTTCATTTAGCATAGGCCATGTTTTGACCCATAATTCAAACTACCAAAGGGTTAGAGCACTCTCTAACTCTTCCAGCTGTTAGATTAATCCAGAACTTTTGCTCATGAGCTCCTATCAATGAATTCTTTCTGATCCGACTATATTCCTTACTCCATTATCCCATAAACTTAATAGAAATTCCCACACATATTCTTCAGATTTCTACATGAAAAGAAGTCTGTGTCTGTGTTTAGTTTATTTATGTTGGTTATTTAGGAAATGAGATATAATAATAGCCTGGTTTTTTCATTCTTATCTTTTTTTAGTGATAATTTTTAATATTTTCTTTTCACATGTTCACTTGAGATTTAAATACTGGAAATATTTATATCTGAAAATTTTCATTTCATTTAAATATCCATTTGTGTGCATATATGTAATACCTATGTTAATATATATGTATAAAATTTAAATCCCCTTTATTGAGAGCATTAATCTTGTCTTTTTCATAATTTCATAAGAGTTCAAAAACTCTTCTGTTGTATGAACTTTTGATGGAAATTTTTATGTGTGTGTGAATTGATATTTTAAGACAGCTTAATTCACAAAGGTTAGAAGTACAAATAGAAAAGTACATTTGAAAAGCCCGCAGTCATTCTCACCTTTACTAATCATGAAAGGAATGAATACAGACACGCTTTCCCTTCGAATTATAAATATACACACAGAGAGGGTAACTAAGGCAGTATAGCAGAGAACTCATGTACCACTAGTTGAAATCTAACATAACACAAAATTCTCAGCATAAATGTAGCTTATTTATCATTATTGTATTTTGACAATATTTTTGCAAATATTAAATTAGATGATAATATTTGTACATTTATAGTTAATATCCAAAAATTGGAAATTAGTAAAATAAGTCATGAAAATCCATATGGTATAGTACAATGCTGCAAGTATAAAGTCCACGTAACAATCTATATAATGATATTATAAACCATCTTTATATACAAAATCAGGATCATATATTTCATGTACTATTGCAAATAAATATGTTTATATGCATAAAAATCTAGATTATATACATATGCCTACATATGTAGACAGCTGTCACTGCTGGGGTTGAAAATATTCTTTTCTGTTAAAAAAATCATGGTTTTAAATCTTACTGCAATGAGCTCATATTGGAAACATAAGCATCCTGATACTGAAAACCTTTATCATTCCTACCAAGTTTCAGAATATTTATCCCAAGATCTTCTTTTGGAATTTTTTCTCTATTTGAATTAAAAGCACAAATTTTCCATGTCTTAGTCTTAGCTCAGGTTTTCTTCCCAGGAAACATAATTTTGAAAATTATACCAAGGAACAGGATTCACAGAATTGAAAGAGGGAAATAGGAAGGAGAAAATACAAATTCAAAGGTGGATGTGGTCCACAGGGCCATGCTCCCTTAGAGCACCTTCTCCGTGGCAATGCATAATGCACATAGAAGTCCTCCCCAGGAAAGAGTAGAGGAATATCTATACACCAGCCCCTAGCTTGGAGCTCCCCCATGAAATGCTAATTCTCAGGTTTGCATATATAAGAAGACTACTGTGTACAATGGTTTCCTACAATAACTAGAGTAAATAAAAGGTGGGGCAAGATGATTCAAGATGGATCGTAAGATAATTTTTGAGGCTATGTCTATGGGTCACTATTACCAGTTGGATGAATTTAGGTCTATTTCATTTTTTCAGATTTCTAGGTTTAAAAACAAATATTAGGAGGTTATTTTACTTACCTTGTGTATGTGAGTTAATGTAAATATAAACTTACTAAATTGTATTTATTAAAGATACATTTTCATTAAGTAACTGCAACATGCTTTGCAAGCATTTCTTTACATTACTAATTTGCATGTTCTTCATGGTGACAGATGATAATTATTAAAAGATGTTTCTGCAGTTAAACATAATTTCTGCTACCTCTTAGCAAAGAAAAAGTTAGCTCCTATTACACAAGTTCACTAGGGCATCCTGATCAAGGGCAGCTTAAATATCACAGTGAGACAGGAAGGGGAATGCTTCTGCTGACCAGTTTAACAGATAAACTCTTCAATCCATGTCATGTAGATGCCACGAACATATTCTTAAAGTAAATAACTAATGTTTCACAGCAATGCAAAATGAAAAAGAAAGAAAACCCACAAAACATCAGAAAAGGTACAAAGGTGTCTGTACTACATATATAGATACAGTTTGTATGCCTACACACACACACACACACACACACAAATAGATGATGACCCAGAAGTCACTTTCCTGGTATTTCTAAGGAAATAACACAAAGTAAAGTTTCACATATAACAGTATCAAGTTGGCAATGCTCTATAAATTCAAGAATGGGGACTAGTCAATTAAACTGTTCTTCCATATCATAAAGCATGTGGGAAGCCATCCTTGTTTAGCAGAACCAGACTAGGTTTAGCCATGGGACGCAGAGGCCTGGCTTCTAGGAACTGCTGGGAAGCATGTGGCACTGCATGGGAGTGATTCCCTGTCTCCTTCTGGAAATTTCCGTGTAAGAGGATGGCTTCCCTAACTCTGCCCTATACTGTCCATCACAGAAGAAACTCCTCCGGTTCTTGCCCCCTTTATCCGTCTGTCTATAAGTAAAAGGGAGTTGAGCTACTGAAGGTTGTTGTTGTTAGAGGCCAGAGCTGGTATGGCCAGACCCGTCATGCCCCCTTCATTTAAAAAGAGTATTGGCTCTTGTGTGTTTATTGAGTAGATAAGTTTATGGGGAATTGAGTGATATACAGCCAACACCATCCTCCGGCAGTTAACCCTTTTCTCATCCACTCTGCACATGGCAGAGAGCCCCCCACACACACACACACAAAGCAACATGAAAATTATGGTTTCTAAAACACAGGAAACTATTTCAAAAGCACACACATTTTCCTACAGAAAGAAAAATGACAAAAAAGAATATGAATAAATTAAATAATTCAACTCAAAGAATTCAATTGATACACCTTTTAGTTTTTCTGTTCAAAGAGTACTATGAAATTTTAAAAATTTATGTAAAATTTTATTCATGGGAATATAGCATATTTTTTAAGAACACAGGACACAAAATCAACTGCCTGACAAAATTCTGATTTTTTTTCTATTTGTTGAATGTGTGAGCTTGGATAAATCATTTCATTTCTCTGAGCTTCCATTTGGTCTTCTCTCAGGTCAAAATAACAAGGCCACTTTCTATATAGACTAGTGAAAACATCAAATAAGTTATCACATGTTAAGTGCTTTGCTTGGAGACTGATCCATAACAAGTGCTCAGTGAACACCATCCGTTTTTATTATGTTCACCGATTATTTAAGCCTAATTTGCCTCTATGAGCAGCTTATGTCAAGTGTAAGAATTATGATGATGATAATTTCCAAAGATGATCACATCATAGGTTTCTGGGTTTTGTGTTTGTTTCACTGAAATTAAATGTGTATCTGCGGGTAAAAATTTTACAAAACAATTAATATGCTTTGTTAATGATTGGAAGTGATAAAATATGAAGATTTTTAGCTATGAGAGATACGCAAAAATCAGTACTTGAAATGATTTAACCTCTACTAATTTCGGTACAAATTTGCAAATTTGTGCCCCAAATCCCTTAGGGTATGCACTTTAAGCTTAATTGAAAATATATTGCAAGGCTGTTTAACTTCGCTGTTTCCATTCCTAAATATTATAACCCTTTTGTAGACACATGTGTCAAGACCAGGTACTACAAGAGCTTTTCTTGTGAGGGTATCAGCCAGTTCAAGTTATGGTTTATGGTATTTTCTTTGTCTAGTTAAAATGCATGCCTGACATGGACAACAGAGCCAACATGGAAGAATCCCACAGACTACAAACTCAGTGCTGTTTTTAAGGCACTTTCATGGTTCCTCATCTGCATTAGTCCATTTTCCATTACTATTGCAAGTATCTGTGACAATCAATTTGTAGAGAGAAAAGGGGGTTTGGGGCTCACGCTTTTGGAAGTTGCAGTCTATGATCCATTGACCCCATTGGTTTGGGCATGTGGCAGCACATTATGACAGGCGAATATGACAAAGCAAAACCATTCAACTCATAGCCAAGAAACTAAAGTGAGGAAGAAGAGGGATCAGGGTTTCACTATCACCTTCAAGGGCACACCACCAAAGACCTAAAGACCTCGCACTGGGAACCACCGCTTCAAAGCTTCCACCATCTCCCAATAACACCGCCCTGGGAATAAAGTCTCCAAAACCTGGGCTCCCACCCTGGCATTTTGGCTTTGCATCTTATAGAGTTATTTCCTAATGAATTGGTCTCTAACAGCATGTCTGTCTGTCCTAACTTTATGACATTTATTTATAAACAGCTGGTCCCATCTAAAGCTCTACTCCCTTTGGGCAAGATTGCTGTCACAGTGAGTGGTGATTTTAGGTCTCATAATGCAGCTGTAAGAGTGACTCACCTCTCCCTCCTTGCAAATACCTACATATTTACATGCATGTTGGAGAAGTCAGAGTCAATATTAGAGCTTATTTCTTTTCAGTACCAAATACTCTAATGACAATTATAGATGTTAAGTGTGAAATGTTCATAATTATGATGCACTACTTTGAAAAGCACTTAGAGACCACATAGTTCAATCTTCAATCCAAAATACATGGAAGCAACATTTTTAATTAGGATGAAGAGAAGTGCACGTAGAGTCAAGCCTTATAAAGAGACCTCATTAGATCTCTTCTTGCTTTCTATGTGACAAACTTACATTTGCAAATCTAAGGATTGTTTAATGACAAATTTGATGACATTAAAATTAATAGTGTCTTCATAAAAATATGACTAAAAACAATATTGCCTTGTAGTTTTGTATTTTTCTTTAAAAATTCCTGTACCACCTTACAGTTAGTACATTTAATTTTTTCACTCTAAGATCTTTAATATATATAAAATTAATTTTTATTTATGGAATAGAGATCAAAATTTCTTTCTGCCTTCCAAAAGGATAATATTATGGTCTAGATATTAGGTGTCCTCCAGAGCTCATGTGTAAGACAGTGCAAGAAAGTTCAGAGATGAAATGCTTAGCTTATGAGAGTCTTAACCTAATGAGTACATTAATCACCTGATAGGGATTAATTTGGTAACTATAGGCAGAAAGGTAGTGGCTGGAGGAGGTGGGTCCTTGAGGGTGTCCTTTTGGGGTTTAAATTTTGTCCTTGTTGAATAGAGTTCTCTCTCTGCTTCCTGGTGCCAGTCCCCAACTGCTTTGCTCCACCATATACTTCTGCCATGACATTCTGCCTTGCTTGACTCTGGATTGGAACTGGCTATCTATGAACTGAGACCTCTGAAACCATGAGCCCCAAAATTACCTTTCCCTCCTCTAAAATTGTTCTTGTCAGGTCTTTTGGTTGCAGGAGTGAAAAAGCTGACTAAACCAGATAGAAATTCTCCCAGCACCAATTTTTGGATAGTACATACTTTACATTAGATGGGTAGATAGATCTATGTTAGTGTTCATGGGTCTGTTTAGTCCTTCTTGAACATATGAACATTTGTAATTACTTTATCTTTAAAATGAGGCTAATAACTATTTTTTTCTTTATTTTTTCACAGTATTGTTAGTCCTTCCATTTTATTTGGGGGATCATATTGAAAAATTCTGTGACAGCCAAAGTTATGATTTTTATTTAAATTAAAATGAATTATAGATTATTTTAAACAATTTACATTTTTGTAATAGGTCTTCCCTTCCATAAAAAAGTAATATTTTTCTGTATATCAAAAGCACATTATTTTTTCCAATAAATTTTATTTTTATAAAGTTGTTAGATATCAATTTTCATTTTTCCCTAGGAAACATCATATTTATTATGATTATAAAATATTTGCTAATTATTTATTACTAGTGTATAAGGATGCTTTTATTAATTGTATAACATGATTTCAATTAATAATCTTGCTTTCTTTCTGATTAGTCCCAATGGAAACCTTTAAGATATTTAAAGATAAATTATGCAGAAAAGATGTATGTGAATAATGATGATTTCTAACACCTGTGCAAATCTTCATATTGAACCATGTTGTATGTTACTCTTCTGTAAGAGTTGCATTCACTGTAGATAGAAGTTTTCTGGTAAATTTATCTTGTTTGGGGTTTTAGGTCACAGGGAATGCTTCCAACATTTCAAAATTCAATACTTATTTCAGTAGTTATCAGCAACATTCAAGATTGCACACATATGCACACAAATGTGCAAACGTAGGGACAGATTAAACTTTTTTCTCTGTAATGGCAAGCTCAGATGATGCACTAATCACAGCTGGTCTTTCATTTCCTTTTCTTGCATTTTTACCAGGTCTGAAATCAAGTCATTAGAAGTATTTGCATTTTAAACAATTTGCATCTGATGTTACATATTGTAAATAAACCCACACACATATATATAGTGATGCTTTCCATACCTAATATTTCAAAACACTTCTTACATTTCCTCAACAATCTTACCAATGAATTGTTCGTTTAATTATTCTCTTCAAAGAAGAATTTTCTTGAATGTTTGGGACGACACTTTATTCTCAGAACCTCTTTTACTTAATCACTCCAGTTGTTTTCATGCTCCTGAGCTCAGAAAAGAATAGGAGGCAATTGCTATATCTCCTGTAGTTCTCATATAATAATCTGAGGTCAAAGCTATCTCCTCTTTAGATTCCTAAGCCAATGATGACATTATGAAATGGATTAAAAAGAATCAGAATAAAAAGAGCATTTAGTGTCCCATGACTTAAGTGACCTTTATTTTAGTTAGTGAAAATAAATTATTTTGCTGCATGGTTCTTCCTCTCTGTTTTTCACCCTCAGGTGACCCTTTATCACCTTTTAGATGATAAAAGTCCAGAGTACAGATCTCAAAAGTGACCAAAGGCTGCTATTAGAGACCGTTTCTCATGTAAAGCTGAAAAAATACAAGAACCAAATGATAAATGTTCAGATTTATTGCTGTATGTTTTAGTCAGCTTTGTGTCACTGGGATAAAAAAAAAAAATAACTGACCAGAACAACTTAGAGGAGAGTAAGTTTATTTTGAACTCATGGTTTCAGAGGTTCAGTCCATGCTCAGCTGACTCTAATAATCTGAGTCAGAAGTAAGGCAGATCATCATGGCAGAAGGGCATGGCCAAGGAAAGCTACTCACTTCATGGGAGCCAAGAAGGAGGAGGGGGAAGCTCTAAGGATGTACCTTCAGAGACCTGCTTCCTCCAGTCACACCACATCTGCCCACAGTTAACACCCAGTACAGTAGTCCTTTCAAATGATTAATTCATCAAAGAGATTAACCCACTGATTAGGTTACAGCACTCATAATCTAATCATTTTACTTCTGAACATCAGCACAGGAGCTTTTGGGGACACCTCATATCCAATCATAACACTTTGTTTGGCTCTGTGTTTCCAATCTACCCCAGTATGGTGAGCAGTGCTCTCAAAACCAACTCCAATCCATCATGTGAGATAGTATATCACTGCTTTTGACACCATCTCAGCACTCTTACTGTCAAAGTGTAAGCCTGTGTCTACAGACCTCATAAAATTATCATTTTAGTTTTTCAAATTCATTTAATCATTAATATTTGGTCACTAAGTAAATGGGGACTGTTTACATCCATCTGGACATGCCAAGTGTCACCCAAGATAACCACCATGCCATATATCAAGCAAAGGGTGTAAAACAGCCATGGTTGCAATTGAGGTTTTGAAACTTCATCAATTAAGACATTTATTAAGATATTTTCAGGCAAAATGTAAGAAAGACTAGAATATATTAGAACAGATTGATAAAACTCACTGCCATTGAACAGGATACCCCTCCTCCAGTTTTGAGTAATTTACATATTTGCTAATGAGGCTTCTTAAATCATCATCCACCTTATTGATTATATTATAATGAAGACAGAGTGTCTGTTACCCTCTTGGTGAGTCATTTAGGAAGTGTTTCAGCATTCATCTGTTTTCAGAATTCATCACATATTTTGAGTGATTGTAATTATTGATCCAGAGAATACAATGAACCTCATTTTTCTTTTACATAATAAATCTACCCCCAGAATATATTCTTATTTCCATACTAAAGAATTCTAATTAACATTAATTTTTCTTTATATGAATGAATTTAAACAGATGCACTGTTCAGATGTGTTCAAAAATACCCATTTTCTGTGATTCTCATGGTTTTGGAATACTGGCAAGGCCAAATTGTACCCAATATAAATTTCAAAAAGATTATGACTGTCTGTATTCTAGAGATTATATTTAACAATAATAGTACATGTTTGGTTCATAATTGACTCATGTCTAAAACAAAAAGATTTTGCTATACAGATGCTGTTAAATCAAGTTTCATCAGCATTTATTTCTGTAAATTGTATTATATGGATATACATGAAAGCTTTACTCAGTTTGTTGACATATTATTGATGAAGACACAAAATATTACATATACTGTCATTGATTATTGGTGCCCTGATACCCTAAAGCAGCAGGTGAAATTTAGGAGTCTAATATAATCCAAAAATTTGAAACATTAAGTAGTTGAGAACTTATCAATCAAAGTCTGTTCCTCATCACTAAAGTGGACCCTCTAAGAATCTACCTATACCAAAAGGCAATCTCCAGTCAAATAAATAGTGGATAAAATATTTTATTAAGAATGGAAATAAGTTATAAAGTTTAAATATTTTTTAAAGTATTGTTCTAAATCAGAAAACCCTTTTCAGTAAAGGGCCACATAGTAAATATTTTACGTTTTGTGGGACATACACATATATTTTTCTTTTTTTCTGGTTATAAACCTTTAAAAATGTAAAAACCATTCTTAGCTTCAGGCAGTGCAATTCAGCCAGAGGGATGTAGTTTGCTGACCCTTGCTCTATATTTTCTCCTTGCAGCATTGCTTATTCATTAAACCATATTCTGAGTTTTGAAATGTTAAGTGAAACACAGTTGTATTGCATAATTTTTATTCTAAAATATTTATATGCAAAGTCTTTATGATATGTAGCTTTTCTATAGTCAGGACAAAAACAGCAAAGGATATTGTTCTTAATTAAGAATGTATCTTTACCAGACAAGAAAAGAGGTCCAGTCCCCAAAGAGCCAAATTCCTGTAGCTTGCTCTGAAGGGGGGAAAAATCCTCAGGGAATTAATAGGTGTAGCATTGAGAGTGGGGACCTAAAAGAAAAAATAATTTTTTTTCAGCAGGAGGTCTCTTTCCAACCACGTTTTCATTTGTTTGTTTATTTAAAAACTATACAAGAGTTGGTGGTGATACCTGTAATCCCAGTGGCTCAGAGGCTGAGGCAGGAGGATCACATCAAACCCAGCCTCAGCAAAGGTGAGGTGCTAAGAAACTCAGTGAGACCCTGTCTCTAAATAAAAATACAAAATAGGGCTGGAGGTGTGGCTCAGTGGTTGAGTGCCCCTAAATTCAATTCCTGGTACCAAAAAAAAAATTAATATATAAAGATAATACAGGTCTTAATTTAAGCTGTTAGCATTTTAAATGAAATTTTTGATTTAAACTTAAACTTTCCAAAGTGTTTTACCTCAAGAACTTTCAAGGCAAACTGACAATGAATGTCATCTCTGACAGCAGTGTCCCTCTCTGTCTCTGCCATTTCATGGTTTTGGGGAATTAATGGGAAAAACTGACTCACTTGGAGCCTCAAAGAAAACAGCTGCTCATTAAAAGCATCCCCCATTTCCTCTTGATGTCATCAGCTACTAATTAGTACATGATAGGCACATTCCCTATGGGAAGTGGCAAGGAGGAACATGATCACGTATTTCTAAGACGAAAGTCTCCCAGGGAGGAGAATATTGGGGTGGGAACTCAGAATCCTGCTTGTCTATTTCCAGTGCTGATACTTGCTAGACTTGGGAAGACAAACAATCTTTTTGAATCTCAGTGACTTCATTTATAAAATTAAGGTGTTTAACAAGACACTATCTCAAATAGGATTTCCTGATTTTAATGCTAGTATGGTATATTATGTTCTATATATTCAATGATAGACTTTAAATCAGTCAGGTGCATGTTTATATGCTGGAATGGTTGATTAGTAATAAATTATCTTATGCAAATTATTCAACTTCAGTTATTTCCTTTAACTTCTACTTTCTTTGCTGTAGTTGAAATAATATCTCATTACTGTTTAAGAGGAATGTGATTCACCATTTTCATCAAAATAAAAATCCGTACATAGTACAATATAGCAGAGTAGCTTGACAGACACTAGATGCTTGAAACAAGATGCATATGATGAATCCCAAGACAAAACCCTGGCATTGACCCTAGGCTCCTCCAAAGCCCAGCTCTCCCCCCACATACTACAGGGGAGCAACCACTCTCATCATTAGGCCAAGACATCTGACACCCAGAAAAATTCTATCAGCACTATTTTCAGGAAATTAGCAAGTGGCACAGAATTTCAGTGTCCCTAATAACCATCACAAGTAGAAGATGCAAGAGCTGTAGGATGGGGATCTCACAATACTCTTCTACACAGTGCTCTAGACAATGCTAGGCATAAGAAGGAGAAGACCAAGTTCATTCCCACTAGGCAGCCTACGCAGCTGACCTTGGTATGAATTGTCATAACGAAAGGAGTAAGTTATGGTCTTCTATGGTGAAAAATAGTATTGAAATTGATCTGGCACAAGCATCTCACTTTACAATCGGGAGATCTAGGGTCCAGCAATTTTAAGCCACTTACTCATGCACTCGTAAACAGTGGAACTCACACCCCAAATCCAGCTATCTTTATTTTCAGTCTAGGGATCTCTTAAGAGTTCTTTAAAATGTGCCCTTCTCGGGACATTAGAATGTGACCGTGTCCTTCAAACTAGTGACGCAGAGAAGTAACAGAGAAACATCACCTGTGTGGCCAGTAAGATGAAAAGTCTCTGCCCTTGATCTCCATTAACACCATGATATAACAAGCAATTACTACATGAAAAAAAAATGTTCTTGTATTTCAAGGACTTGCAACTATAATTATATACATAATGACAATAATTAAACTTATAAATGTCATCTGCTCGACATTTAGTTAAAATTTGTCTCTTTCAGTCAACTCCTGATGTTAAATTCCTGGAATCCCCAACTGTTCCCCAATGAAGAACATTGCTTAATAAAACCAAGATTCCAGGAGAAAATATCACTTGCCCCAAATTACAGCTTATCACAGGCAGATAAGTAGCAAAATCTGTTTCTCCTTTTTCCCAAAGATGCGTCAACTTTTATATATGAACACCTATCAACCTTCATGAAGACAGACATCCACTGATGCTTCCCAGAGGGGTCTAAACACAATTTGGGCAATCAGCAGGAAGCGGGTAATCTCAAGATATCCCATTCAGCAGATGAAACTCTATGAGGCAGCTAATGAGCTATTAGAAATGGAAAAAATTTAAACCCATCAATAGGTGACATTGGAATAAATTCTATTTCTTCATTAATATCCTTGATGTTTGTATCTCCACGTACCCAGTGCCTAAAACTAGCACATGTTCTGTGTGGCACCAGTAAATGTTTGTTTAAAATGCTGAGGAATATTTTTTTTAATTCATGCTAAAAATGATAAGTGAAAAAAATCATATTCTGGGAAGTAGCCAGGAATCCTAGAATTCATATCAACTTTTCCTTGGGGAAATAAAAAGAGTAAAACTTACAACTTATTTTGTATAGTATTTACAACAGTGACACATGAACACCTAGAATCTATTCCTGGCATATGCCTACTCCACCTTTCAACAAGTAACTCACTTACGCTCTCTGAGCCTCAAGATCCCCATCAGAGAGAGAAGTGAAGAGGTTTTTTTTGAGCAGAGGATTTATAAAGCCTGCTGGCTCCTTTTTCTAGAGGCACAGAGTTGTGGAGCAAAGAAGATAAACTATAACTCATGTATTCTTAGAAATGCCCAGAGGATGAGCATTTTTTATTCTAACCTACAGCCTTAAAAAGGAATTGAAGTCCATCCTCCATTTATAGATCTGGTCAGTTTGGAATTGTGCATCTCTACCTACTATCAACATTTAACTCCTACATTTATTGGATATGAGTTTCCTGGTCCTAGATCCTTGCCTATCCTGATGTCTAGACAGAAGGAAGATTATGGAAGCCCAGGATGTCATTAAATGAAACCAAAGGGAGTTCAAAGAGACTCAAGGGCATGCTATGAACTCCATGCCTCTTCATGTATGAAAAGCATTCAAACTTGAATCCTTCCACTCTGGTGACCGTCTCATTGAACTCTACAAACCTCTGATGATCAATATTTTACCACCATGACCAATGAAGTTTTAATTTTGTTTTACGTCTTCTTTTTTTCTCAATGTTAGATCCAGAGCTTCTGACTCTGGTTGCACTTCTGACTTATGATTCTCAGAGTTCAGAAAGGTGTTGATCAGTCCCCATAGATCACTGGGATTGTCTAGCCAACTTTATGAGCTCTGGAGACCTGCCTTGTTCAAAGTCTTAGAGAAGTGATAAATGACTCAGAGTTTATCTGCTGAGTGCTTTGGTTTTATTTTCCCAGCTCTATCTTTACAGATTCTCCTCCTTTTATAAAAAGAATGTGTCACTTTTCTTCTTTAAGTCACCATGTTTATGGTGCAACTTACTACCAGTTAATGTGCAGAGGCAAGAAGAAGTTAATGGTTGGACTTTGCAAGCCGCAGAGGAAGCTTATATTCTATTTCTGCAAACTGACGTGGCCCAAGAAACATCATCAAATCATGAAATGCTGTTCTCTCTCATGTTCTCTTAAAATGCTCATCTTCTATTAACTGCCTGGAGAATTTAGGTCATTGGAGACTTTGAGGCTATCATCTTTCTTTTTTTCTTTATAGAAATGCCTAGAGGAAAATTAGTTTTTGTCTTGACCCATAGTACATTGATTTTATATCTGACTGCAAACACATATCCCAAAATGTTATCACCCCAAAATGTGACTTCCAGCTATTATAAATATTTCTCTTTGAAAAATCACGAGGGTGATGTTTTAATTTTTTTCCCATCAATTTTGTATTTTAGCAAACACTTGCCCAAAGTTTAGGTATACTATGTACACACAAAGGTGGAAATGTTACTGAGACATATCTAGTGTATTACTGGGCTATAAATTTATTATTTGGAGAAAGTTTACATTAGAGATGTCACCCAGAGAATTTAACAATTCTTGGAGAATTTGACAAGCTCCAAACAACTTCTCCAGGGACTTCTTTTGCCCCTAAGGGTAGAGATATTGAAAGAGATCCAAGAAAGAGATCCACACTATTATGGGTGATTTCCCCTGCTCAGTTCCAATTAATGGTATGGCCATAAAACTATTAACTTCTAATGAGTAAAGAAGAGTGGCAATTGATGACTTTTACACTATTGCACTTTTCTCCACTGAAGGATAAGAATCTTTAGCATGTGAAATTCTTTGGCACAAAATAACAATAATTCTGAATATCTCTGTGGCTGTGTTAATTTATGGAGACAGTTCATATTGAAAATACACTGTATATTTTCTTCCATTTATACATCACCGTCTAAAAAAAAGCTAATCATTTTTAGCAAAATATACTATTTTCCAAATTGAAAAATGTATAGAAGTCCATGCTGCATTTATAGAATTAGTCAGTTTGGGATTGTGCATTTCCACATACTATCAACATTTATTTCCTACATTTTCTGGATATGAGTTTTCCTGGTTATATATTTGAGATTTCAAACTTGATCCATTTGAATTGAATTTTCTGGTTCTACATTAATCAAGCAGCCATATGTGCAAGATATTTTGGGGGAGGAAAAGATTCAAAGATGCAAATGATAGAATCCCATTTCCCAGTGGTTTAGACTCTAGTGACACAAATGGATGTTTTTTACCATGAAAGACACTTCAATATTCATTTAAGTCACCTTTGTTCTGTGTGCCAGGTGCTGTCTTAGACTCAGCTCTGCTCTGAAGAGTCTCTCCTTTTGTAAGCACGTGCCTTTAGTCTATGGAGCAGTAGCAGGGACACTGAACCAACGTTAGTGAGTTAGCGAAGGCTTCTGATAGAAGATATATTTAGCAGGGACTAAAAGCATAATAGGACTTTCCCCCATTCACTTAGCTTAAAATTTCTGAAAGGAAAGAGGGTTATTAATGGAAAACTCTTGATTTGAAAGAAAGAATATACTGAAGTCAAAAGACTATGCAAGTGTTGAGGTTTACAGGATTTTCTGCATAATGACCAAGCCTATGGTTGTAGCATCCTGAGTTATGTATGAAGTGGATTTACAAATAGTGGAAGAAGAGGTGTTTAATGTCAGACTAAGGAGCCAGGACATCAGGCTGATTGAAGAATCTGAGAAAAACAAGCAATGATTGTGCCTTAAAAATGGAAGAGTTTGGAGCAACGAGAGCCTGGGCAATATTTTATCCATGTATTTCTTTTAACCCAGGTACAGAATTCTCCTGAAACTAGAGCAGAGAATGAAGCTCTGAGCAGTCCTTCCATAAAGATATAAGCTGCTCTGTGTTAAGAAAAAGCATCGAGTGAAGCACAAAATAAATTTCTATTAGGAGTCCTTTTGAACCCAGTTCATGCAAGTCTAGATTTGAGAGGGAGAGAGAGAATGGTCGAAGTGATTGTGTGCAATTCAAAATGATATTTCACTGGACAAAATGTACTACAATAGGTTCCTTTAAATGGTAAATTGTATTTAAGGACATACATACTCAATTCTGAAAGGAGATTAAATCCCACTCTCACCAGTTTTGTGAAATTGGGGAAACCATTTAACCTCCCTGACTATTCCTTCATGGATAAAATGTGATTATGAGTAATTCCCACTATTTAAGCAATGTTTTGAGGACAAAGTATGTGACTGTGATAGTGTCAGTTTTCATCCTCCAGAAAGTAGATGCCAAGAAATGGAGGTGTGGGCTTCTGAAAGATAAAAGAGAGGGGCCTGAGACAGACAGGGATGAACTTGACTGCAACATGGCTGCAAGAGGAAGGACAAGGGAAAGGAAGGAAGAGCCAGATGGAGGTGCATGTCTGAGGACCTTTCCCAGCTCCACGGGGAGCCCTTGCACAAGGATGGTCCCAGGGAAGTCCTGCATTGGGCCCAAAGAGCCAGGATCTAGTACCATCCTGTGTTCAATCCCCACTGGGAACTGTCCAGCAGGACGTGGGATAGGATGTGAAGGTCATCAGCTAACTGCCCTTCTTACGACGGGTTATGATTATTATCATCCTACTCAACTAAATTAGATTTAAAATCTACAGCCACATTAACACATGAGCATTCAGAATCATGTTCAAAGAGTGACCTACAAGTTAAATGCACATCTTGTTTAAACACACATATATCTTTCTGCAAGTTCCTTTCTAAATTATATTACTTGATAAGTGAATTATGTAAGTTTCCTATTCGATCAGACCTTTAAATATTTTTCTTATATTATACCTTCCATGAACTTCTTCACAAGACCTCCCCTAAATATCCATAAGACTTTTTTCTCCCTAGAGCATTTTGTGACTCATGCATCACTTTCTGTCTTACAATGTTTTGATCTGCACATATGATATATCTGTCCTTCTCCACTATAACTTATATGAAAGTAGGATCTTGTTCAAAAGTATTGCTGTGTTCCTCACCAACCTTTGCAGAGTGTTGGGCCCACAGTAGAAGCTCAATAAAAATGATGGTTGTTATTTTTCCAGAGAGGTGATCTTATTCTCATCTGCCTGGTTTTCTGCCCCAATAAATCATGCTAAACAGGTTTGTGTGTGTGTGTGTGTGTGTGTGTGTGTGTGTACAGTATGTAGTAAACTGATAACAACCATCCCTGAATAAACATTCAGGGGATTTGAGGTTTAGAGAGAGAGAGAGAGAAAGAGAGAGAGAGAGGTATACATGTATATATGTATGTTTTAAATCTCATGACTTGAACTGTATTTCTTTCCTTTTTTTCTGCATTTAAGACTCATGATGCTTTATAAAAATTGAAAGATGAATTGCTCTCCAGTGGTAAAAGACAATAAAGATTCCCCTTAGGGATTTCTTATTATGGAGAGTGAAATGCAGACCCTTGTAATACTCCTGTGTTGTAATGAAGACTTGACAAGTTCAAAGAGCGAAGTGAAATACAACCAAATTGGATCTTTCCGGCTGCCTTGACCCACTAGGCACTCAGGCAGATGAGTCAGAAGTGAACGGTGTCACACATATGTGAATCTTTCAGGAGTCTTTTGCATCTGACACAGATGTTTAGATGTACCAGCAATTACCTAGACTCTGCATTTGTACTGTCCTGTTGCCCTTCTGCCCCCAAATGAATAGATCCTCTTCAAAGCTATAGAAAATAAATTAATTCAGCAAGGCCTATGACCTTGAAATGAGCTCTCTCACCATTAAATCTCTGTCCAAGAAAGAAAGTCATTCACAGCACAAGCACACTTAATCAAATATTTTTCTTCCAAAGCTTTCACTCATATTCCTTTAATTAAGTTATTTGTGAACAGAGAGACTTCCCTCCTGTTTAGACTGGACATATAGAGATTCAAATGCACACCTCTTTTAAGTCTACTATCTTTGGTGCTATTATTAGAAAGGAAATAGACACCATTGGAATAAGTTGAACGTGTAATGGGGACTTTTTCTCTCATTTATCTAAAGTTTTAGCTTTGGAATTTTGAGAACTCATCAGAAAAGAAACCGGCAATGAGAAATTGTAAAGCAGGGAAAGCTTTTATTGCCACCTTAAAGATCGCTTAGTTATGCTTTCTGTTATTATTCGCAGGGAAGAGAAAGGGTTGAGCTGACACAGATTCTTTAATGCAGACATTATCCCACAGATTAGATCCTGTAACACCCAGTAGTTTAAGCACATCCTAATGACAATGAGACTGCATTTTGTAATATTTCTTGAATAATAAGAGGAAAAATAAATTCTCAAGTCCTTGATTCTGATGTTGTAATGAAATGTCACACAGAGAAATAGCCATTTCATTAAATTAGGAGTTGCATTGAATTCTCTCCCAGCAAGATTATAATTCATTATCTATTATCAGAATGTACTGAACACAATTTAGAGTGGCATTGTAATATATCCTAACCTAATAACTATCATTCCTTTATCATTAGAATTTTAATAGTCAACTTTCCTTTGCTAAGCAAACAAATACCTACAATTAGAAATGAGATGAAATTGACGACTATTTGGGTGCCTTAGATATTTAGAGATTTTGGTTGTGATGGAAAGAACGTTAATGGTGGCCCACGCTAGGGAAAGTGTAGAGGGCTTAGGACAGACAGGGCACCAGGGTTGAAATCATGCACTAACTGCAGAACTTTAATGCTCAGAGATATTAAATATGTTTCCGATTCTTTATAAAATACCTGCATTTCTGCATTATTCAATGATTATTGCTATGGATGGATAATTATTGACACCCTTATATAAAATAAATAGTTTATGAAGTGAATGTTTTCTTCATGCAATTTTCCTCTGAAGAGCTTTATCATTAACACCAACAAATTCACCAAATCAAAAAACATTTAATTTAATTTGTGATTTTTTCCATGGAAGATACCAATTTTTCACAAAGGGCAGAGGAAAGGTGCTTAGCATACCATCCAAAACTTACTGACAGAGCACTGGAAACAAGCATTGCAGTCACCATGTTAGGGCTCCCAGTGATTTCGTACGCCCTTCCTTTCACATCATCCTTGAGGACTGATAGCCACTAAGTAGGAATGACTTTTCAGGCAGAGAATATGCAAAGAATGGCAAGGCTTGTCTTAATGTCAAAGACTGATTGTCACATCAAAGGGAGCACCTCTGCTCCTTCATGCCTATAACTGATGGACTACTCAGTCACAAAGTGGTGTTTTTAAAGTATCGTGTATGCTGTACTTTAATTCTTTCATTTGATTTTGCACAGTAGAACCTTGTGACTAAGTGGAAACCTTTTGTAATGTCAATAACTCGATTCACTTGACGTAAGATGTTTGGAGGGTGGAAACATGGGAAGGGATCATCACGTGGGGAAACTGAGAAACAACACAGTAACTGAGTGAACTGATTTCAAGGTTAGAAGTAAAACAACTCAGTTTCCACATTTTTAAATTTGAAGATTCTCCACCCAAACCTCACTTTCTAACTCTCACAGGACCACGTCTAAACATTGATGGAAATAAAAAATATGGCAATACATGAAAGCAAATCTTAAAGAAACTTTCTCTTACCCCTGCAATTATTGAAAAAAAATGTGTTACTTGACATTTGCATTTCTGAGTATAAATCACTTAGTGTTCTTTACTTGTAGTTCCTCTATTATCTTCAACACATCGTTCTTATCTTTCTATTTGATGGACTATTACAAGTCATTACTAATTGTTTACAACCTTGGTCCATTTTTTCCACAATCAGAGCAAATCCTTTCTGAGTTTATAAATTACAATGTGCTGGGTCAGATAGATCATGATTTCTTTGGCAAAGAAGCATTAATACATTACACTGACTGAGGATCCATGAAGAATATGGTAACAATCCATTGTACTTAATATTCTACATTTCCAAGCCACAAATAATTCAGCCAAACCTGAATACAGCTACATATTGGACTATCTTATTGTCCCTTCATTCCTCTACCCTCCTGCAGAGCAGCATAATAGAATCTTAAACAGATTTTACTTTAATATGATGCCATCAGCCTACAGAAGAAAGCTACAGGGAACTCCTTTTTGAAACTCACCATAGTTACTGCAAGGATCTTGAGGATATTGGTGTGAATGCTGTTCATTATATTATATAGTGTCTTCCTTGAGACCTCTCGAGAGAACACTCCACCTCTTTTCAACATCTCTTCCTCAACAGTTCATTTGTTTTGATATATTTAATATTGTAAATGTCATAACTGATCCAATTTCTGCAACATGTGTTGCTAAAAATCTTGGAAACAATAGCAAGTATATAAAACTTTCATGAAAGTATTCTTACATTTTGCCCTATTTCAGGTTCAACTTTAGGTTCTAGTCTTGTTATTTTTCTACTTTCTCACTTATTTCTAATTATGTTGCTTTGATATATTTTAAATATTCTCATAAGCGATCTTAAATCCTATTTTAGAACAAAGGGATGAATAAATAAACATAACTATGAGCAATTTCACATTTTAGAATAAGATGGAAGGGTGAATATTCATAATATAAAATTAGATTTTCTTTAAATAGATTCTATGTCAATACATTGGCCCTTTTACTTTTCTGTTGGCTTAAACGACATCTCTTTTATTCTCAGTAGCTCAGTAAGGGCTTTATTTTACATTTGTTCTCCCATTACTATCATAGTGCTGATTGAATAGTAGGTATTTTATCTCTGTCTACTTAGAATCAACATATCTTTGAAAATTGAATGCTCTTCTGAAAGCACCAGAAATTCATCTACTGAGCGATTCAGAACGTCTTGGGTAACAAGTGAAATACTAAAAACGTCACTATTTTTTTGATGTTCACATACTCTTGATTGGGCCAAGATGATAAGGGATGAAGAAAGAACTCAGAAAAATACAAGGCTGGGTAAATGGTTTAGCTAATTGGAGTGTGTGTGTGTGTGTGTGTGTGTGTGTCTTAGGGGGGTTAGGAGTAGCTAGGGGGTTAGTACTGGTTAGGGGGATTAGTAGTAGCAAGGGCCTAAACCAGTCAAAAATATCTTCAGAGACATGGATGTTGTTCAATTGTAGAACACATGCCTAGCATGCACAAGGCCTTAGGTTCAATACCCAGCACGGCAAAAAACAAAACAAAACAAAACAAAAAAACCCCATGCATATCTTCAGAGTAATGGACAGGGGATAGGAATGGTAATTAAGAAAAAGCATAGCATAGAAGATAAATAACTAAATGAAAGATGGTGAGTAAGAAGCAACAGGATTTATTTCCTTCCTTCATCCTTTCTTTTCTTCCTTCCTATTTCCTTTCTACCTTTCTCATAAGTGATGGGAACCAAACTGAAACATATTGCATGCTATTTTTCTTTAGAGTTTTACTTCACTTGATCAAGACTGACAACCAGGGTAGATAATAACACTTTCCATAATTTCACTTTTTTTCTAGGAAGACATTTTCTATGCCTTTTTATAGGCTAAAATTTTCTTGTAGTTACATTCTCCTGGGACACAGACTATTGCTCTTGCACAATTATAAAAATAAAATGATTACCACATGTGTGTCTCTTTATATCTTGTTAACTTCTGAACAACCCAAGGGCAGATCGTTTCCTATTCATAGTTGCATCCCAACATAGTGCATGGCTCAAGCTAAGCTTCTATTCAATGCCCTGGTTTCCTCAGTGACTTTTCAAAGATGATACTCGGGGAAATAATAGGGAATAAAAGAGCTAAGGAGGCTGTGAGGGGTATGGCAGGAAAGTTATAAGTCCCTCAGAATGAGAGAACTGGGTGCGGTGAAATCACACAGAAGGCTTCCTGGAAGAGACGGGATATGTACTAAGAAGAGGACATTTTAAGGGAGCAGGCACCAGAACACAGAGAATATATTTGACTTCTTTGATGTGCAAGGTCCATGCTAGCCATGAAGAAGAATGAGTTCAACAGACTATCAGAGCATAAACAAGTGACAGGCAATGAGAACACCATGGTGGAAAGAGGGAGATCCCTGATGGTCTATAGGAAGGCTCTCAAATGGACTTTTTTCTTTTCTTTTTTTTTTTTTTTTTGGTACCAGACATTGAACCCAAGGACACTTTACCACTGAGCTACATCCCCAGACCTTTTTTTATTTTTTATTTTAAGACAGGGTCTGTCTAAATTGCTGAGACTAGCCTCAAACTTGTGATCCTCCTGCCTTGGTCTCCAGAATGACTATTTAGTGGATACCTGCAGGTAAGAAAGAATTAGTAAAATAAAGATGTTAAAACGGGGGAGGGAGGATTGTGAAAAGAGTGCTTTTCCAGTCAAGAAAAAGAAAATGATAGCCGGGCACGGTGGCGCACGCCTGTAATCCCAGCACTTGGGAGGCTGAGGCAGGACCCCAGCCTCAGCAACTTAGCAAGGACCTAAGCAACTCAGTGACACCCTGTCTCTAAATAAAATACAAATAGGGCTGGGATGTGGCTCAGTGGTGGAGTGCCCCTGGGTTCAGTCCCCAGTACCAAAAAAAGAAAAGAAAGAAAAGAAAAGAAAATGATAGAAGAAGACCGAAAAACAATGGTACTGACAATGTAGGAAAAAGCCCGAACACCAGGGCTTTATAAGTAATTGTGAATAACCTAAAGATGGTGAACAAAAGAATAACAAAATTAAAATTTAAAAAGGGCAAAATAAAGTGAAGTACAGAAGAATGACTAGATTAAATTATCTGGAAGAGAGATCTGTGAAATGAAAAAAGCAGAATTTGATTTTGAAAGATTTGGGAAAACATGTTTTTAAAAAAAAATAATATTTGAATCTCTTACCAAGAGACTTTAGAGAGCTGTGACCTGTTCGTTAGTCAAGATAGGGTAATGTATGCTTCCAGAACAAATGAGCCCTTCAATCTAAGAGCTCAGTCCCACTGATGTTTATTTCTTTATTTCTGCATGTGTGCCACATGTTGTCAGGGACTGTGTGAGGTTGCTCAGAGACCAGGTTCCCATCTTGAAGATGCGTTATTTAGAGTGGAGACCACTGAAGTGCCAGCAGCCCATTGGCCCAGAGCTAGTGGACCTGTCTAAATGCAAAGGAGATAGTACAGATGTGGAAACAAATGGAAAGTTTGTTGAGAACAACCATCCTGTCATAGCATGCAATGACAACATCAAGAGTCAACCATGGGTATAGCAAAGGTAGACAAAAGCAAGCATAAAGAGATTGATTAGAAGCAAACTATTACCCAGAAAATAGGTGCAAAATCATAAATGGGAAATGCAAAGAAAAGGGATCTGGGAAGGAACATAAGAAAGATGAATGAGGCTGTGGACTTGTGTCAGTATAAAACCTACTACACAATTCTTTGAAAATAGAAAGTTTGCTAAGTAGCAGTATTTCAATACTTCATTCCTTTACTTTTTTTTTTAAATTCAGTCCTCTAGAGATACAGATTTCTGTGCCATGAATCAAATGCCCATTTCCTGAAATTACTAAAGGTCAAAAGAGAAAGCTTCCTATTGACGGCAGGAAGAGAGAGCGCTGAGCAAGTGGATCAGAGTGCAGCAACCTGAAGGACATCAGAAATGAGAGTTTGAGAATCAGCTGCTGAGAACAACAGTGTAGCATTTGCAATGCACCAAAAGCTTTTTACTCTGTGGGAAACAGAGTTATTAGAGAGGGCAGTCTGAAAATGTGCCGTTCGGAGATTTGGGAGTCACAATTCTTCAAGGGGAGATCTCCTCTGGTAGATTTTTATCCATTTTGGGTGGTTGTGATGTGTGTCACAAGGGTAATAAACTTCAAATAGGTTGGAGTTAAGTACTTCCCCGTATCTTCTATTAATTATCTGTGAAAGGGAAGAAAGAAAATTAATGCAGACACATAAGCTGCTCTTTGAACAAAGGAGGATACTTTGTATTACAATGGTTTCAGGGACAATTATTTTCAAATATGAAAGAGGATCAAGAAATATTTAATGTACGGTTACCATTATAAATAGGGCCATCTAATCAACAATTTACAGGATACGTGTAAAGGATGGAAGGGTGGCAAGTTGTTGGCATGTATGTAAACAGATCCACTGTAAGAATTTTGAGAATTTCTAGCCACCTGTAAGCATCAAGCTGAAATCTCTACGAAGGTGTGTTTACATTCAGTTCACAGCTAGAAAATACATTTGTTTCACTTTGGGGGGGGGAAAGAAGTATGTTTCCAATAATTAAACAAATACTCTAGATTTCTTTGTTTATAAGTGAAAAATATGGGAAATGAGAACTAGGGCTTAGAAAATCATTGCAGTAGATTCAGCACAATATTATTCAAAACAATGGAAACATGGAAATAACTGAAGAGCATATTAACTGGGATTAGATTAATATGATATAATATGTTCATATGAGAGGACTCTAGACAGCAGTTAAATCAAATAGGTATACATTTATCACCAAATGTCGGCATGCACAGGAATACCAATAGAGGGGAAGTGACCTTATTTTACCCAAACAGCTCACAGTGCAAGGGGTAGAAAATTAAATACGGCCATGATAGAGTAGGGCATTGGTAATGGGTATATGTCAGGGATGTGCTATGTTAGCAAAATGAGGAAAAAGTGCAGGGAAAATATTACAGAGATATGACAAAAAGATGAGAGATGATTTGCATACAATAGTTCTGTTATGGTTTGGATTTGATGGGATAATAATTTGAATGAATTGCTTAGTGGTAACTGTAGACAAGTAGAGTGTGGCTGGAAGAAGGAGATCACTGGGGGGCGTGCCTTTTAGGATTATATTCTGTGCTGGATCCTCCTCCTCTCATCTCTGCTTCTAGGTTGTCACGATCTGAGCACCTTTCTTCTGCCACACCCTTCCCCCACCATATTCTGTTTCACCTGGGACCAGTGGAATGAAGTCAGACAACCAGAAGATCCAAACTCTAAAACTGTGAGTTCCAAATAATTGCTTCCTACTCTAAGTTGTTCTTTTCAGGTCTTCTGATCACAGCAATGAAAAACTGACTAATACAAGTTCATACACCAGAAAAGTTTAAATCATAAAAACTTTAAAACACATAAATAGTTAAAACTTTTTAAAATGTATGAGTCTAAAGATATGTTGTTGGACACAAAAACAAAAATTATAGAAATGTATTAACAATATGAGGTACAGGTGAATTTTATAGGGAATAATCTATGTTATTAATACTTGAACGTTGCCATGAACTGATCTGGGGAAATCCAGTTTCGTAGGAGTTCCCCAGGCCAGGCACATGTGAACACTGAAGTAATTTTGAGGTGGAAGTACCCATGGATATCTAGTTAAGATTTCAGCCAGGCGCAGTGGTGCACGCCTGTAATCCCAGCACTTGGAAGGCTGAGGCAGGAGGATCACGAGTTCAAAGCCAGCCTCAGCAACTTAGCGAGGCCCTAAGCAATTCAGTGAGACCCTGTCTCTAAATAAAATACAAAATAGGGCTGGGGATGTGGCTCAGTGGTGGAGTGCCCCTGGGTTCAATCCCCAGTACCAAAAAAAAAGATTTCAAGGAGGCGGAAAGAAGTAATGGAACTGACTTGCAGGAGAGAAGTCAACTTTGGAAATGTGTATTTGGGAGTGGTTGTTTTTCATGGCAACATGCAATTTTAGTGAACAGTGTTGCCTCTTGGAAAGAGTAAGAACAGGGAGAAGTTGGATAGGGAAGTACCCACTAGATGATTAAGTGGAAGAGGAATTACAGATAAAGCTTTACCTGCACACTGTCAGAGGTAGGGAGAGAACCTCGAGATAGTCAGGTGTCCAAGAATCGCAAGTCAGAAAGTTTTAAGCAATTGAGAGAAAACAAAGTTGAAGAACACAGGGAGGCCACCTATGATGGAGACTGAATGTTACTCAGAGGAAGTAATCAATAGCACAATGGTTTCAAGACAAGATAAATGCTTAGCAAGTCAGAGCAAGAACTTGAGGCAGAACTGGGCAAGGAAAGGTAGGCAGCGAGCATGGACTCCTTTTAAGCAAATTGTATGTAAGAAAAGTAGAGTGAGAAAGCTAGGTTGATTGTTCTTTAATGGAAAATTCTTACATTTATAAATTATTTGTTGCTAACTCTAAGAAAGAGTTTGATGATTGAACTGAAAATAAGAATGCCTTTCTTGCTGTTAGAAACTACTAGTGAAAAGTCTAACTAAAATTCTGTTACAGAAAATGTATTCTTTTAAGTTAATGTGCAAATCTTTTTGCACTTTAATCTAAACCAACATGATTTCTCTGTAGGAAGAGAACAGACTCAACCTAGAGGTCGCATTTATTTTTATCAATCACAATCAGCAATTACTGTAAAGAAGTAAATTTTTTTTTTTTTTTGGCTTGCTTGTTTGCTTCAGGAAATACACAAAAATGCAAAGAGAGAGATGAAAGAAGGTGATAAGTATTGAAGAAACAAGGAGGTAATTTGCTTTTTTAATCCTGAAGCCAAATAGTCAATATATTCAAAATGTACCTTGAAGGAAAGAAAACAGTTCTAAGGCATCAGATAAGCTGAGATTTATTTGAATAACTTCACTGCTTAGTAATCAAAATCATTGATTTTCAAAAGAAAATCGAGAATAAAATCTGTGTGTCTACGACTGTGTCCTGGCTTATCTATTTTTTGTTGTTGTTGTTGTTTGTTCTTTTTATTTTAAACAAAGGAATTATCACCCAATGGCTCTGGTCAACTTAGACCATAGCTTTTTGCATTTTTTTGTACCTTAGTATCAGCTAACTGGCTTCAAGAAACACATGTGTTAAAAGTGAAGAATGCATTTTTTCCTTAGAGGAAAAAAATTTAAGAAATGGATTGAGGGAGGACATTTGACTATCTGAGGAAATAGAGTATATTAATACAATTAAAGATTTAATATCTGGAAGAATGCAGCACCAGATTTAGACGCTACTTTTGATACTTACAGTCTATGAGAAATTTCTCTTAGGCCCCATCTGTAAAAGTCTCTGAAAATCTAGTTTTAACCAAGAGTCCTGTTGAGTCAGTTTATCAAGAACGTCCAGTCTTGATATCTGACCATTCTAGTTAGTTTCCACTTTTCTCCAGGTTATGTCTGGTCAGCTTGGCCTGGCTCCAGTAGGAATCCTGTTAGGTTGCTTTAGAGAGAATCCCCCTAACCCCTCAGTTTCCTTTTAGTAATTTCAATCCACTAACCCCCCCACTTCTCTTGGCTATAAATTCTCATTTGCCCATGCCCATTGAGTTCAATCTCTGTTCTGCTACAAAATCCCAATGCCCTTGTCCCTATACCGATTCCACAGTCCTGAATAAAACCTTCATTATCATGTTTGAACAAGTGTCATTGAATACTTACTTAACAGTAGGCAAATCTTTCATGCCATCACTCTGTGGAAGATATTATTAATATTTTCATTATACACATCAGGAGACATCTATAAAAGGTATACAAAATTATAAAATATAAAATATCCTCATTATGAACATGAGACTATATCTATAAAAGGTAATTAAAAATTAACATTGGTACTATTTATTATTATTACTGCTGTGTTTTTAGTGGTGATGATTATTGCAGTAGGTTTTAATTGACATCCGGAGTCCAGCACACATTAATAAAATAAGTTGAATTAGAACTAACTTTGGGGAGTTATTTATATTATAAGTATGTTTAAATGCAAACATCTATAATGTCCTACAATGATTTTATAGTTACTTCAAGGGAAAATGCAAACTGGCATATAATTTCCTCCAGCCTCTAACTCTACCTGCTCTCCAGTTACCTCTGTCACCTCCCTTCATATGTGTAGACCTGTATGGGGTCACAAAGAAATAGTCAAAATCAAGGATAATGTCCCTCACTCTGCATATGCCTCTGCCTAGATGCTCTGCACTGGAATCGCTATATCTATTGCTAAGAGTCCTTCAGGTCTGCCTCCCAGTTGGCCTTGGCTAAATGTGCTACTGTGGTGACCAAGATGCCTGGCAATTGTTCATACCCTTCCATTGGCCTCATGGTCAAAAACATTAGTCACTATTAACAGTTGCTTTGTTTTGAGGGGGAGTGGGGTTAGACTGGACAAGGCTTTCAAGTTTCTGCAATGGCCAACTCATTGCTCAGAAAAGTCATCCCTGGACCCATGGAAGCTCTTACTTTCCCAGACGACATCCATATGGGTCAGGTAACATAACCGAGAAGTGGAGTTAATGACCCATGAAACAAACTTTGCTCCATAAGAGAACTCAGATGGGAATGACAAACCCAGAAGTTCCAGAGGCCTTCCACCCATGTGCAACTGGACTAAGCAACCTGTTGTGTTTTCTTGTGAAACTAGGCACGACTTTGCATTTTTTCCCCAAGGTCTTTCTTCTCAGTTACCCTTTCCCCAAGTTCATGTTTCCCTGCAATAAAGTTTCAGGTTTTTCTCAAGCACTTTTATTTCTAGAGAATTTAGTCTGAGATACCAACTCATGTGACATGTTGAAGCTTTGATGTCATCTTCGGAAGGAAGTTAGGGTGAATTCTGAAATATTCATTAGAATAGTGTTTTAGCTTCTGCGTCACTGCGACAAAAATAAGTTGTTCCAACAGGAACAACTTAGAAGAGGGAAGGTTTACGTGATTACAGAGGTCTCAGTCCTCAGATGGCAGACTCCATTGCTCCAAAGCAAGGCAGCACATCTTGTGGGGAGGACCCAGCACAGGAAAGCTGGTCAGTTCATGGCAGCCAGGGAGCAGAGAGGGAGGGGGCAAGAGGGGACAACGGGGAAGTTATACCCTTCCTCCATGACCCACCTTTTCTGCCACGACCCATTTGCCTAGAGTTAACACCCAGTCTAATCAAACTTGGATGAACTGATTAGGTTTTAGCTCTCAATCGAATCATTTCACGTTTGAATATTCCTGCATTAACAGGAGCTTTTAGAGAACACATAATATCCAAAGCATAACAAATGGTGTTTTCCAATCCCTACCATGTGGACACCTTCCCCAAATCCATAGATGTCTCTTTTACATTCCTCTATGATCCTCCCATGTGCCAATGCCACTATCGATCACACCATATCATAATTACTTGCTTATTTGATATTCTGTTTTAATAGAGTCTAAGTTCCTTGTAGGCTTGGAAAATGACTTTTCAATTATATCCCAGGTACTGAGCATCCAGCCTAATACAAATTCATGAATGAATAAATAAGTAAATAAACACATACTCATTTTCGTATCATCAATATTTAGATGCATGCTGGCTTAAATGAATAAATACATGAGAAATGATTGCATCATTCAAAACAATCAGGACATGTGAACCAACCCTGAAATGACTCACAGAGCGAGATCTGAAAAGAACAATAGAGTCCATCTAATCACTGGTGCACACATACATATCCCTACATGCAAACAAACCCAGGCATAAGCACCCAGGGGTTATAAGATAAAGTGGAGCACAGAAAATATGTTGTTGTTTTTTTTTAAGGGTGAGAGAAAGATCGATAAAGGAAAAAATAATAATGAAAATGAAGAGGGGAATAAGGGAAGGAGGGATAAAGAAAGGGAGGAAGTGAGAAAGAAAACAGAGAGGTAAAGTGGAAAAAAGGAAACAGAGGCAAAAGGGGAAGAAAATATGTGAACCCATAAATCTGAGTTGCAGCATTTGTATTGGCCACAGATGAAGGTGTTTTCTATTGGCACCTAAGCCAAGTCCTTTTCACCTTACTGCCTCTCCATTTTCTGTGGTAAGCCTCTTCTGAATTATTCAACACAACATGAGAATGTGCTTCCAAACTTACCAACTACAGAAGATAGGTACTTGAAATGTGTTTACAGGGAGAGAATTTGGAATACAGCAGTGTAATACAATGTATAGCCAAACAACACTATGGTGACTATGGGTTTTTTTTTTCCTAAAGCAATTATTTTAGATCTATTTCCATTACCACTCTATCAATTAAAAATTATGCATACATCAATTTTCAAGTAACCTCTGCTTTCAAGGGAAAAGGAAGATTAATTATAATGTCATGTCACTACACCCCACTCCCTTGTCATCTCTCTACCAGAGTAAATAAGCTCTAAACTTAATGCAAAATTAAAGCTAGATCAAAGTATCAGAAATATTTGTCGTTAAGTCAGGAAGTCGAGACCAAAAAATAGAGGTTTGTTTGTGCAGTGTTAGGAGATGTTAATGCTAAATTTTCTTTCCATTCGCACACATACACAAACACAAAAGGAGAGTTTATGAAAGTTTTAAAGAGCAGTATCCAGGAACCCTGAGCACTGTCCTCCATTCTACCACTAGTTTCACTTACTTTTTTTTTTATTGTACTTATATTTGTGTGCATATGTTACCATAATCACTCAGCATTTTCAGTATGTTTTGAACTCAATTAGTTTCATCAAATCTCTGTGGACATTTAAATAGTTTAACATCATCCAAATTGGTACCTTCCTAATTAAAGAAATTTGGCCTCAGAATACAGGGTGCCTAGTTATCTCAAGAGAATTCAAAGAAATTTTCTAAAATTTACCTTATCCTCATTAATAGACAAGCTAGGACAGAGCATCAATGTGACATTTAAACACCACCAAACTTCCAGCAGCCCTACAGGAGTTACCACTTATCAGAACATCCCTTTTCTTATCTGTTATGGCCCAATAAGCATTCTCCCACATTTCCTAGTTAATTGTAAACATCTCCTCAGATAACTTGGCACAGAAAAATTGGTGCAGAGAATAATCTTCTTAGAAGATAATCCTACTGTACTATCATAAAGTAGTTGGGTAATAACATGAAGATATAATCTTATCTGAGGTTTCCTTTCTGGAAAGAGTCATGCTAAACTATGGAAAAATGGAGGGGAAAATATCATTCTCAGAATACTTCTCCAGACTTTTCTCTCATCTCCTTTGAAACAAGGAGCCTCCAAATGGGTCTAAGAAGAACAGCACTCAAATCTCTAGAAACCACAGAGGCTGGAAGGCCTATTCATTTTTCAGAACTTCTCTTGCACAACAAACTCTTTGAAAAATCTCTCATGCCTCCCCCTTCTAAAATTAATCATGTTTTCTATTTCATTGATGTGTTACTTATTTGACCATTTGAGGAATAAGTAAATTGAAGAGGCAGCACATCGAAATAAGTGTCAGACTTTCATTTAAATTAGGAAGCTCCATGTAAACTGGACTGTTATTTATCCTGACTTCTAATCCTTATTCAGATTGAAGTCATTTGGAAAATCAACTTCTGCACACCCCACCTCAGCACTGGATCAGACATCTGAACCCCCCTCTTGCTCCCAATCTTGCTCCCCACTCTTGCAATTGCCTTTGTTTCTTTTGACCACTTGCTCCCCAGCTGATCTCAAGCCCAATCATACTCTTTTGCCAACTGTAACAGGATAAAGATGACTAAGGAAAAGATTAGATCATCTGTTTTCTAGAAGCTTTAGAATATAGTGCAACATTGGTAACGCTCAGGTCAACTACCAAACTTAGCAATTAAATACAGAGTTATAGTTCTTAATGCTCATCAGAACTGCAGAATTGTTCTAAGATCTACATTCTGCTAGAAAGGTTTTTATCATTATCTTCAAAGAAATTTGCAGAATTTTGAGAGTTTTTTGTTTTAATTTCTCTCTAGATTTAATGTTTAGAGATACCTCTCTTTTTTAATGTAAAATATTTTATGAACACATTAATGAACTAAAGATAGAAACATATAATGCTTTATGTATGCTTTGTGTAGATAAATAAAATAAATATATAAGACTATATAAACAAAATGAATATGATACATTTATGGTAAATAACTTTCTGAGAGTTTTGAGACATGATTTTACTTAAAAGAAATCTAATTTTATTTGCAATGAAGCTGAATTTAGATATTATTCAAAGAGAGTCAATATTTAGAAGATAAGAAGGATGAAAACTTGGCTATACCAAATAGAGTTTTCAAAATTTTTTTAATTTGGGAATTCTACTCTTTGTAGAGTGCAAGGCATCCACAGAGCTCTACCAGTCTATCTTTGGCAATGACATAAGTAAAATTGTGCACTGCTATCAAACAGGAAAAACTTCAAAAAGGAAATTAACATTTCAAACAGAAAAAAGGGGAAATGTTTACTAAGATGTGTTCTTGAATTATTTATCTGTTATGATCTGTGAATCCCATGGGGGTTTCAGAACATCCCTAAGAAAATATGGTAACACTGAGAGCTGTAGACAATGATTCATCAATCAGGATGAGGTACCCCATGACTCAGCTTGAGTGGCCATTTCTCTATCACTTTGGGATCGCAATCTTACACACTTTATCCTTCAATGTAGTGGAGGTTCAGAAAATGCAAACTTCCTCTTAAAGCGGGATTGTAACCTCTGAAATCTCTGGTCAATTTGTCATCCACCCAAACATTCCTATCTCACAATTCAAAGCTGGGGAGTTTGGTTAGTGAATGAGAAGAAGGTTCTATAAATATTTATTTGTTTGTTTACCTGTAGGAATATCTAAGGCAATGTGGTTTGCATCCCAGAAAGAAGCATAATTATGAAACAGGCAGACCTGCTCTTCTCAGAAGCATAAACAGATCTGTGCTGTGAATTATGCTCTCTTGAACACCCAGAGCCTAGCACAATGATATCAGGAAAGCTTGCTAACTGCTGATTGGTTACTGTATCCAGGTCCCAAGAATCCAGGGCCCGAACATCCAGGGTCTGGGCCCTCGCACTTCCTCTTCCCTTATATGGAATGATCATGAGCTTGGCACAAGGAAGTCACAAGAGCCTAACAGATGGTGATTGGCTACTGTATGCTATATAAGCTGTGTAATTCTGTAATAAAATTTGAGTCTGTCTCCAAACCGGCTCCCAGCGTATGACGTCTATGGCCCGCACCCACCCTCTTTCTCCAAGCAGGACGTTCCCTTCAACATTTACCTGTGCAAATTATGCCCCATCCACCAGAATTTTCATACATTTTCTAAAGTTTTCTAAAGTTTTGAAGTTTGCCTTTTTCATCTCAGCAGTGGCAGAAGCCGGAAAAGTGAATGTGCAAAACTACTTGTTGAATGAATGAGCAAACGGCCTGGTTACCTTGATGAGCTATCAACCCAAACACCACCTCGGAGAGGATCGAGTGCAATTCTAATGCACACAGAATTGGAGGCGGCGGCAAAAACAACATCAATAACAGCAACTAGAAAGTCGCTATTTGGACTTATGACACGGACAAGGGTGGTTTCAAGTGGTTAGGATCCCAGCCTGTGAAAGGGGCACCTAGTGGCCCGTGCACATAATGACTGGTGTGGGTTGAGCTGACAAGTCTAGATGTATGAATTTACCACACACAGGCAGAACAGTTTCTGAACTATCGAACAGTTCTCACAAACCAGAAAGGAATAAACTTTGGCCAGCCCAGGGGAACACTAACCGTATTCCATCATAAATATAAAAGTCCCAACAGCTTTGAAAAGAAACAAAAGCAACTTTATTATTCCCTCTTCTAAAATTTTAAAAGCAAATGTTTCCGTTAGGAAATGTGCTAGTGAAAGATATCATTCTCCCTGAAAATTTTGTTTAGACAGTTAAAATGGGTATTGAATAGTCCACACAAATAAATATTTTTGTTTGGGATGTTTCAATTTAATATGAAATAACTTCTCCCTATGGAAAATATGATTGTTCCATAGTCGTTATTTTAATGTGACTATATATTAGATAGGTTTTTATTCCTTACATCATACTTTGTTTGTTTTCCTATGGTGGATGCTTAATAAAGACCTAGATATTTTCATTTAATGACTTCCAAATTGTCCAGGAGGATATAGGCAATAATCCTGAGGATGCAGTGAGTATACTATCTGGACTTCAGATCAATACCGTCTATACCTTCCACAAAGATCTAGCATGAAACACTAGAAAATCCTTCATTCTTGTTCCTAGCAACATCTAATTCTCTCTACAAAAACTCTTCTAAACCTACATTGAAAAAAAAAACTCTTAAAACTTCAGAAATTTTATGTTCTGTTACAGTCATGATGGATTACAATTTCAGACAATATCATCTTAATGGAAATTGTTTGGTTTTTGTTCCTTTCCATGTAATATAGTTGTTTCCCGGAAAGATCATGGGTCCCAGCTGAGTATGGCCATATCTAAATGTGGTTTACTACACAATGATAAGTAATTTTCATTTTTTAAAGGTAAGTGTTAGTCTGACTTAAAGGAATCACAGAGTGGAATATCATGAAAGCAGTTAATTATTAGAATAAACTAAATGAACATACTTTTAACTCTATAAGCAAAATTGTAGTTGGAAATAGAAAATGTGAGAATGTCATTACCGAAGCCAATGATAGACCTTTTTAGACTCTATTAACATGATTAGGATTCAAAATTAGATATAATCAAATTAATAAGTGCATCTTTTACCTAATTTTAAGAATAAACCTTTAATAAAATCAGTATGCATTCTAATTGTTTATTTACACAATATTAATATTCAGACAGAAGGATCACTAAAGCACAGTTAATTAAATATAAATTAATGTGGTGGAATATTTAATTATCTTTTCTACACCTCACGACTAATGATTATGTAAATGCCTTGCATTTAATCTTGTTGCCAGGAAATTAACTTAATGGCCTTCAACAAATGAACATTTTGTATGCATTACAGGACACTTTATCTAAATTTTAACAGCGTGGTATTAGTTTCAGATAATAACCTGATTACATAATTTAAAATGTAATTGTATACAATACTGTTGCCCCTCCCCCATCTTTTTAACAAAGAGGAAACTAAAACAGTTTGGATATCATTCAACAACTCAGGTTCTGAAGTGTGAAAGGTTTCCTGACTTATCTATAGAGAGAGCCAAGTCCTTTTAAATAAAACCCTTCAACGGAGAAAAAGCAAGTCCCTTTGCAGTGGACAGTTAAATCAATGATTTCTTCCAATGCCACCTTTTAAAAATAAATCACTTCAGATGTCACAGGGCAGCGGGGACATCAGCACTCTAAGCGATTTCTCCAAGCTTTGGGGATTTCTGACAAGCCAGCACTTTGGGTTGTGTTAAAAAGAACCTGGAGACTCGTCACTGGCTCAAGGAATCTAAATCCAGATTAATTACAAGTCTCATTAGATGTCACCAAAAATAGGAGAGACAGAGTTTTCATTTTCCAGGATCAGAACCTTGTCCTGAACAGTTTCGATGAGTAGCCATTCTAATAGATGAGTAAATAGAAATGCTCTGTCCTCTTCTTGGTGACCATCTCCACATGGGGGACAGTAGAAAAGGAATGATCCGCCATTTCTCACTTCACTGACTGTAGCAGAGGTCCAGGCACCCCTGTCCCTCCTTGGTCTTGTCACTTCAGCACTTACCAGCAGGACTGTCAACTGAAAATACCAGCATTTCCTTTCCCAGGGGTTGTTTTGGGGTTCTGTTTTGTTTTTCCACCAGAGCCCACTTTGCTGCCTACCTGGGAGGTCAAGTTACAAAGGCCTGCTATTTAACACCCTTCAGGCAGCCCTCAATCAAGGATTAGAGTAGGAATATCAATAATTCAGCTACCATTCCCCTGGGTGAGATCATTCAGAGACACATCTTACACTGACTCTCAGAGTTTCTTATTAGCATCAGGCTCTAGGTACCCATGAAGAATGGCTGGATAATGCACCCTAAACTGCCCATCTTTCTATCACTTCCTAACTCCATACCAGTGATGACTTTACCTTTCAAATGAACTCCCTGCAATTACACCTACACTCAGCCTCTGTTTCCGGAGAAACCCTAACCAGGATACAAAGTCTGTTTGCTAATGGGGACTCAATCCAATTAGACACAGGATTAAGATCAGGGTTTATAAAGTTGTATTAGGGTTAGTGCAAGAACCAGGAATTTCTAGTTTTCTAGATCACGGTCATCTGTTTCTTACTAAGTCCCCAAATGAGATGTAGAGAAAAAGAATATTAAGATACTATTTGAGGGTTTGTTATGTATCAAACACCTTTAAGCATATTATATGTGTTATTTGCATTCTCAGAAAACTCCACATGTAGTAACTATTAGAATTCCTCCAAATTAGAGTGGTTTTTTAACAATAGCTACTTTACTGTACCTCATGATTATTAGTCAAAATTTAGACAAATCTGGGTTGGAGGTCACTTGGATGTATTCAGCAGAAGGAGGGCCAGTCTAGAGGTCCAGAGTGGCATCACTCATTCACCAGGCCCATTAGTAAGAGTGGTTGGGATGAATGCTGGTCTCTCTGGGATTGCAAACCAGAGCACCTACACAAGACCTCTCTCCAGCACTGGGTTCTCATAATTATTTGATTTCTTACAAGGTGGCCCAGGGTTCCCAGAGAGGAGGTTCTCCAAGTGAAGGAAGTAAAAGTGCGGACCTGGAAACTGGCATCACTGCAAGGAAAGTGGACATAGAGGCAAAGGTTCTCATCACCCATTGATAATTGTCTGAGCTGATGGATATGTCAGTTAGCTTGGTTTAATATTTCCACATTGTACATGTACTAAACATTTCATTATACCCCATAAATATGCACAATTATTTGTCAATTAAAAATAACATTAAAAAAAAGAAATAAACTGGCACTGTGTCATGCCTGATTGGTTTATTGGTTGAAAGAGTTGTTCTGCTCCTCAGATTGGGGAGGAGGGAGAGAGAATTTGCAACCATCTTTCATCTTTAGAAACAGGTTAAGTAGATTGCCTGAATAATTGGTAGAACCAGGATTTCAACCCAGAAAGGCAAATACCAATATCTACCTTCTTAACCCCTACACTTTTCTTCCTCCTATATAACTAAGAAATGGAAAAGCAAATAAATATTTTTATTCATACATGGAACTTTGTATCCATACTCCAAATCAGATGATTCTTACATTTTGAACCCTAAGCATAATCTTTCCTATACTAGGTAAGAATAGTAACTAACATATTGTGAAGTTCCTGACACATAGTAAGTGATAAATCGCACTATCACTCTTCAAAAAGTGTTCAGTCCAAAAATAAAGCGGAATAAGTGGAACATGAAAAACATTTAACTTGGAATTTTCAGATAACATCCCTCCTTATGCCTCACATGAGACTTTGTTTCAGATACAAAAACATCATTTCATTGTGCAACTACTGACTTCAGATTTTGGATATGAACAGGCAATTACCTTTTCATGCCTTATACACAGGGTTAATCAATATAATATACATATTTAATTTCACTCAGTAAGCAGTTATTGAAGATGTATCTAATGGATCTTGGATTCTCCATTTGTTGTTGTGCATCTAGAAAAAATTTTATTTCCAGCTGAAGTCTCCTATCCAAAAAGCAATCTTCCCTTAGAGCCTGTCTGGTGGGTTACCAGGTGTTCTCAGTAGCTGGTAGGTGGATATTCACCTCTCCCTATTTCAAGGTCCTTGTTACACTATAGCCATACTCTTCAGGTTTCTCTTTCCACTTGGAAGGATGCTTGCCTTGTAGGCTAAAAAGGAGACAAATGACAGCCACTGAAATCAACAAATCTTTTCTCATAGTTCTTTGTCATCACTTATTACTCATAAAGAAATGTGGACTTCCACAGTCATAGGTTGACAGTTTTAAACATGCAGAATAAGTGGTTGATTATTTTCACTATTCGGTAAAAAAATTTTTGCTTATGATAATCTAAATGTGATGGCTTTGACTTAATATTTTGTTGCTATTTAATGAGATTTAATAGAATTAATATATACATACTATAATCAGTATACTAAATATCTTCAGTTGTTTTCCTATAGTCTATATGAGTTAAAGTCTGTTTAATGTCTACATAAAGACTGACTCCAAGTAAAAATAAGACACAGGGTACTTTAATTATATTCCATGGGTAGATTCTCAAAACATTTTAAAACCTTCAGGGTCATATATCATATCCCAACGCATGCAACCAGAATTTACTTCTTACTGTTTGGTGATGGTTCTAAGTGTATAACTAATCTAGTCATCTTGGAAAAAGACAATCATAACTCCCTCTGATTATGATATTTCCTTCATTACACAGGAATCCTTTCATACTTGACACTTTGAGCTGAGGGAATCTGAAACTTTCAACTCTATGTAAAAACCCTCCATTTATCTTTCATCTACATAAAACTAAATCTATACAAAAAGTCCTACATGTTTTTTTTTTCTAAGTGAAACTGAAAATACTGAGAAAGCAAGCTTCCCCTCTGACCTTATTCTAGGAATTGGGAACCCAAGAAAAATCAGGGAAGAAATTAGATTTTATCCTAAGTATTCTAGTTTCTCATTTAAAAGCTTTTATATTCCTGGTGTGAGGAATATGAAGTTCAGTGGTCCATTTTCAAATACTGTATTTAGCTTTGAATGTTATTTGTTCGTTTGTGGAGCTGAGGATTGAACCCGGGGTCTTGTGCATACAAGACAAGCACTTCACCACTGAGTCACATTAAACTTTAAATAGAAAATTACTTGGGAGGTAAGAAAGGGAGCTGTCAGGGAGAGCAGAATGAAAAGTTATAAGCAGTTACTACCAGAGTTGAAAATTTAGATCCTCTTGACAAACAGGAGGTGAGAAGGAAGGCCCCCCACTCCTGAACAACAGAAATAAAGTGTATAAGTACAAAGGAGGTAAGAACAACTAAAGGTGTGCTTTTTAAACAATCCAATAGGAAACAGTAAAACTTAAGCAACATTGGTGAACACTGTACAACCCATAGTACTCAGCCAATGAAGAACCAGGGGAGAGACCTGAGCTCTAGGGGATAAAATGCTGGTTGTATCCAATCTGGGTATGCCTGCTCCCACAGACACCCACTCTAACAAGACTGTCATAAAGTAAAATTCCTCACTTTTGATATACCTCATGTCTCTTAGTTCATTCTTTGGATTTGGGTAGGAGAGCAGATTTCCCACACTGCTTATAATCTCTCACTGAACTTGAGGTTACTCCCATTTCCTCTTATAACTATTGACAATTTCAAGGATAACTTCTATTGCTAAATGAGGGATAGGATGACTAGAAATATGTAAAATCCAAATCTGAAAATTGCCCCGGAGGAAAGAAAATAAGAAAAAGGCAAAAATATCAGCACACACAGATATATGCAATACATACACATATACTACCATGGTTCAGCCACATGTTGGAATATTATATGGTTATTAAAATGACATGCATGCTAAGCATGATTTTAAAACCACAGGTAATGCTGATGCACTATACTAAGAAAAATATAGGAAAAACCATGAATATATTCTATTCTCCACTTTATAAAAGTATTTATATATTGGTTGATATAATTGTATTAAGAGGTACATTTTGTGGGTGGTAGAGTCATTATTGGTATATTATTTTTCTATGACTTCCCATATTAGAAAAATTCTCCAAATTGAATTGTGACTTGATGTAATGAAAAATAAGATTTGATAAACATGGGAAAAGAGCAAAAGATAAACAGATGCTTTTAAAGACTGATGGGTGGACATTTACCTGGTCAGAGATTGGAAGTGGTTTTCTGTCACACTCTGGATGATCACATCTCCTAGTGAGTTGCCCTCTCCCATAGCTCTCCCTAGGGTGTCTGATCATGGTTCCTACCCTGCCTCCTCAGGATTATTTTCAGTAATGGCTCTTCTTTGTTGTTAGCCCTGGGCACTTCACCATGTGTTTTCATTATATGAGGCCATTGCCCTTACAAATAGTTCTTCCATTAACTTTCTTCAATGATTTTTTTTTTTTTTGGCAATGACAAATTTGTTTCTTGTTGTGAATTGGATGAATTGAATGAAGTTCAAATTTGTTCTCATTTATTTCTAAACATGCCTACACAGGAACACTGAGTCTAACAAATGTATGCAGCAATGTCCTTCACCAGCACATTATCTCAATGGGGCAATGCTGAAGTCCCAGTGCACTTAGATACATAATGGAGGAAAAGAAAATTGTTTTTTTTTTTAAAAAAATGAGATTTAGAGTTTACCCAGGCATTGATTTTCAGCATTAATCTCTATGCTCCCTTAAAAGAAATAATTTAATTTAGAGCTCTTGGCTTCAACTTCTGCACAAAGTACTTATTTGGTGGCAGTCTGAAAGCTGCGTTAGAGAAAAATAAATACCTCCTCCCATATGAGTAAAAGATTGTTCAATTTTTTAAGAATTGATTAGTCTCTGCTGTGTGTCGGATACCAGATTAGGCATAGATAACATTGTGAATAAGATCGATTATATTGTGAATAAAAACAGCCATGGCCCACTTTCATGAAGCTTATAGTCTAGAAAAAGAAGCAAACATTACCAAAGCAAATTGAATTTAAAAAAGACCAAGATGTATTTTAAAGATAAGGAACATGAATATCAGAAGTCTTATAGCCATGGAACGTAAGTGCAGTGGTCAGGAAAGACCCTGTTAAGGAAAAAGATAAATTACACTTAATGATTATTCCCTAAGCAAAGGTTGGGGAGGAAGGACCACAGGGGAATTTGTTGAGATTTCTAAATATAAATCACTGCGGGAAATGTGCAGAGTTGCCTTTGATGGAAGGAGGCATGGTGAGTTTGAGGAAATGAAGCAGGATCGGTAGGCTAGACATGGATTGGCAGGTGGGCAGGCAGTGGCAGAAATGGTGGGACACAATAGGTCCCAAACAATATAGGACTATGTTAAAGTGTGTCATCATTTCCTTAGGGAAATACAGCTTTCTGAATTCTTTAGAAGTCATTAGATCAGAAAGATCACTCTGATTGCACGGCCCCCCTGAATATGCTACATGGGTTTCCTGCATAACCATTTATAGAATTTTTTGAAGAATCTGTAAAAATGAATACCTCTCAAACTATAAATAAGTCCAGTAAAATTCAGACATTTTAATGAAATGAACAAGTTCTAGGAAGGAAAATAATATTTAAAAGAGATGAAGGCAACAAACAAAGTTTCTCTGGGTCATGAGTGCTACCCATTCACCTATTTGTTCTGTTAAAAGTGTGTGTGTGTGTGTGTGCATGATTTCATAGAAAACTGGATATATATTGTATAGAACTAAATAATTTATATTAATTTTCTTTATTTAACTGAAAAGTTTACTACCCAGAGAAATTAATTTTAAGACAGAGAAAGTATCTTACTTTACCAATAAACTGATGGTTCTCATTAGCAAACAAATTTAATAGAAATTCAAACAATAAACATTCTTTCCCATTCCACTTTTGTTTGTAAATAAGATAGTTAGAAAAAAGAATCATCTAAAGTAGTTGTAAATGACTTCATATTTTGGATCAAAGTCAGTAAGATAACCAATGCTCATGTTCTAGAAAGCAGCTGGTGTGAAAACACATTCACCCACGTTAATTACTAAGAAAATATATATAATGATCAATGATTAATATTCCATTGAGATAATTAGTATCCTGAGGCATACTGAAAACATATATCTCCTCTATTTTACATTACTTCTCCTATATAAAGCAAAATCTTTCCTAAATATTGAAAAAGTATAGGACAGACAAGTTGAACTTTTGTATTAGAGGTGAAATTTTTTTGAAGATTATAGAGTAAATTACCTATTTCTCTTATATACAACTCACACTTTTTTTTTGAAAATGAACGCACCTCTGAAATAACCACTTAAAGTGAGTTATAGAACCTTACCAAAACATTAGAAGTCTCCTTCTTGCACCCTCTCAATCAATAACTCCCCACACAGTAATTATTATTCTGACTTCCATCAACTATAAGTTAGTTTTCCTTGCTTCTACTTTGCATGAATGAATTCATGTTATATAGTTGTCTGTATCTACTACTTTTGTTTAATATTATGTCCCTGAGATTCATTCATGTTGTCTTCTCCATATAATCTCAGGGTGTTCCATTTTTTTTTTTTTTTTTTTTTGGTACTGGGGATTGAACCCAGGGGCACTTGACCACTGAGCCACATCCCCAGCCCTATTTTGTATTTTATTTATAGACAGGGTCTCACTGAGTTGCTTAGGGCCTCGTCATTGCTGAGGCTGGCTTTGAACTCGTGATCCTGCTGCCTCAGCCTCCCAAGTGCTGGGATTACAGGCGTGCGCCACCGCGCCTGGCAGGGTGTTCCATTTTGAGAATACAATGTATTTGTCTATTCCTCTCTCAGGATATTTTACATTATTTACAGTTTTGTGCTAATATGGTCCATGTTTCTATAATTATTTTATTTTTCCCAGTGTATGTATGTATGTGGTCCTGTTTGTGTGATAGGAAGAAGAACCCTCCCAAAAGAAGTCCATATCCCAATCCTCAGAGTCTTGAATATGCTACATTATATGTTAAAGAGTTATTAAGATTGTATATAAAACTGTCTGTTAATCAACTGACCTTCGATTGAGGAGATCATTCTAGGTTAACCAAGTGAGCCTGATATAACCACAGTAGTTCTTAAGGGTGGAAGAAAGATCAAATAAGAACTAAAAATACTGAAGCACAGGCAGGACTCGACCAGATGTGGCTGGCTTTCAAGTTGCAGGAATGGGCTCAGGAGCCAAGGAATGCAGGTGAGCCCAGGAAGCTGCAAAAGGCAAGGAAATAGATTTTTTTCTACAATCATCAAAATGAATGCCACTCTGCCATCGCTCAGAGGTTAACTGAACGAGATAAATCTCAGACTTCAGCTGTCAAACTATAAGATGATAAACTTGTTATTTTAAGCCACTTTATTTATACTAATTTGAGAATCAATAAGGAATAAAACATACATAGCTATCCAATGAACCAGAAATCATTCATAGATAATCTTAGAATTCTACAATGCAGTAGAAAATTTGTTATATATAAAATGACCATACGTGGGTCTGTTTTCAGACCTTTTATTATAATTTACTGGTCTAGTCTTCTATCACTGCACCAATATTTCTCTCTTTATAGTTGTAGTTTTAGGTCTTGATATGTGATAGTGTAAGTCTTCCAGAGTTTTGGTTGATATTGTTTTGACTGTTTTAGTCTTTGGACAATCTGAACCTAAAATTTATAGAAAAATACAGTTTCAACACTAAAAATTCTATTGGAACATTGAGATTGAACTGATTTTATACAGTAATGTAGGAAAAATTATATTATAAAAATACTGAGTCTCCAGCTCCATGAATACGGTATGATTTTTCATGTATTCAGGTCCCCTTTGTTTTTATATTGTTATGTTTTTGTTTCTTTATGAATATCATGTCATCTGGACATGTCATTTTCTCACAGGGAAGTTTTAATTTTCAGACTTAAGTTCTGAACATTTTCAATTTATTATTGTCATTTGGCATCAAATCATGGCTTTCAAGGAATTAACTCATTTCACAGAAATTTAAGACTTTACTGGCATTGAAACTTAGACCACTCTTTTATTATCATTTTGGTATATCCCCATTATATTCTTATTAATTTGGGGCCTCACTATATCTCCTTCTGTGTTGTTTTATTTGTTCGTTTGTTTGGGGCAGTCTTTCCAGTGGTAAAAGTGATATTGGTCTTTACCATAATATCTCCCCTATTAAATAATCTAATAATACAGATACCATAATGCAGACTGTCACCATTAATAGTAGGTAGCAGAAAGGAAATGAGGTTTATGGAACATGATGAGTTCAAGTTATAAAATCACTAGTGTTCAATTGGATGAGAAAAATATAACCATGGTCCTAATAAGTTAAAGTTTAGAAATACAATTCATTAGCATATAATAAAGTTTAATTTAAAATTTGAGGGTCTATATAATTCTCAATGATTAGTAGTCAATAAAACTGTATTAAGAAAACTAGGAGACAACAATAATATATACAAATCAGAAATAAATTTTTGATTCTTAAAAGAGACCCTGATTATATGTAATCCTAACAAAAATCTGGTTTATATTGTTTCATAGTAGGAGCTATGAGAATGATAGAATATATTGCTCAAGTCATGGAGTCCGATTTTGAACATTAGTTCTTGTGAATTTCAAGCCTGTATTATTCAACATATGATATTGTTCTGCCCTTAGACCAGCAGATTAGTAATATATCTGAAATTTCCCATCTGTATGGCATCTTAAACTCTAAATTACTGAAATAAGGAAATCCTAAATATCTATTAGAAATTCAGTAATTATTTATAATGAAATATTTAGGCATATTTCATTATTTACATCACTTAATTCATCATATACATTATTTCATTTAGTATTACTCTTCCTACTGGCTTTAGACATCCTGTTTTGCCAATATCTCAGCAGAAAAAAACATATTGTTCATTACTTTTTAAAAGGTAGGGGGTAGAAACAGAAGCAAAGTTTCCCTCACTTTATTCACTTTGTGATTATCATTATTCAAGTCTTATATGAATGATGGACTAATTAATATAGGATCTAGTGCAGGATTGTATTAACATAGGATTTAGCAAAAGGCTCTCTTGCAATGTATTTAACACATATAGAATGAGAGGACAGTTCAATTAAGCATTTATATCTTACTAATTGTGAATATAATGTATGCTAAATAGATATTATCGAAGTATCTAAAGCATCTAAGGGAGAAACTTGCTAAAATCATGAATACTTTGTCAAAAGGAAGTATTTCATTTCATTTTATTAATTGGATTGTTGCAATTGTTGTCACCCATGCATCTCAACCTATAGTTAGTAATCAATCACCACAATTAAAAGATAAAGTTCTGCATTTCCATAGCGCTAGGAAAATTTTAATACTTATAAGTACCAGTTCTGGTTTGGTGCTTTCATCTGTGAAAATAAATGAGTTTTCAACATATCCCAAGAAAATCAGCTTACAATGTATACCACCTAGAAACTTAAATTGAGATTTGTAGGAAATTGAGTAATAATATGATTTTGTAGAGAGACATAATCTTATTTTTTCTCTCATATCCACCTGAACTTCCTGACCAGGAAATTTTGATAAAATGTTGGATATCTCTGACACATCTTAATGCTCCACTCACTATCCCATAAACATAGGAGAACTTTGTCCTCACAGGAGTTTAGGTTGAGGTGATGTTGGGACTGAGGAATATGGAGAAAGGAGTTAGTCTGGGTCTCTGTCATGGTTCACATACTAGGTGTCCTCCAGAATCTCATGTGTGAGACAATGCAAGAAGGTTTAGATGTGACATGATTGGGTTTTGAGAGTTTTAACCGAATCAGTGTGTTAGTTCCCTGGGGTTAACTGAGTGACTACAGGCAGGCACAGTGTGGCTGGAGGAGGTGGGTCACTGGGGACATGCCTTTGGAGTACATATTTTGTGAACTGAGCTTAGTCTTCTTCTGATTCCTGGGTATGATGTCTTAAGCCACTTCCCTCCCCAACACTCCTCCACCATGATGTTCTGCCTCGTCTCAGGCCCCAAGGAATGGAGCCACATATCTATGAACTGACCTCTGAAATAAATAGACTCCAAATACACTTTCCCTCCTCTAAAATTTTTCTTGTTGGGTCTTTTAGTTACAGCAATGAAAAAGCTGACTATAACAATCTCCCTTCTCCCCTTTGGGTTGAGACACAATAGCTTAGTGTATTCATATTTTTAAATTAATATAGAAGTATTTGGGAAGAAAAACCAGTAACATTTCACTTTTGACATAATGGCAAAATTGGCCCAACTGGCATTAAGAGAAGGAAAGAGTTTACTAAAGTTAACCCTGTGACTCACGCAGACATTTGTTTTAAGATTCCCAGACAGACATCTTTACCCTATGTACATGTATGATTACATGAATGGTATGAATCTACATCATGCACAACCATAGAAATGAAAAATTGTACCCCATTTGTGTACAATGAATCAAAATGCAGTCTGTAAAATAAAAAAAATTAAAAAGAAAAGAAATTATCACCCCAATACCTCACAAATGTATACAACTAAAATAATAACTAATTTTTTAAAAAAAGAAAAAAAAAGACAATTGGACTTCATGAAAATTGTAAAATTTTGTGGATCAAAAGACATTGTCATTAGACTAAAAAGGCAGCCCTCAGAATAAAAGATATTTAAATGATAAAAAAAGTGAATCTTCATTTCTGCATTACCAAAACAGAAAAATAAAAGGGAAGAAGGACAGATGAATAGGATGAACACCCATTGCAATCTGGTTATAAAGCCAAATATCAGGGCTGCTTGGGGCTGAGTAATAATTACCACAGCATCACCAACTGGACTATTTTGAGAGAAAAATAAAAGTTTTCTCCATGTTTCAGTCTCAGCACTTACTATAGAGTGAGGCACATAGGAAATAGTTATGACAGGCTGTGAAGGGGGGAAATCACAGTCCTAATTCTACAGGTTATGACGATTGTATGTTTTGAGAAGTTGAAATAGAAGCTTCTCTTAAATTCATTTAATGCATCCATTCATTCCAACATACAAGCTAAGACTCTTCATTTCAATATAGACCACAAAGAAAAAAAAAAAAACTCACAGTCAAATCTACAGGTTTCATTATACAAACTGGAGCCTCTGAGTTCCTCTGGTCTAAGTTGGAAATTTAATGTAAAACTCCTATATGCTGCGCTTGTGAAGCTGGGCAAAGCAGTGGGGGTTTCAATTAAAAACCACAGGAATGGAAAGGAATACGTCAATAAAACCACAGACTTGTAAGTACTGCGTACTAGTTTGCAAACAAACACAGCAAGCCTTCTTGGAGTACGAGTCTATTACCGTAGATTTAAACTGGATATGTGATGGCGGAGGTGACTATCTCAGCGTGGCTTTCTCTCATTTTTTGCACAGGGGGAACACACCTTGCATCCTTGGCTGCTCGTAGCAAATGCAATGAGGAAATTAACTGAAGAAAGCACACTGGAGTGGGGAGGCACCAATGACACTAAATCTGCCTTTTAAGTGGGAAGAGCATCAAATAAGGGAATTTTATGGCTGAACTAATATGCAATCAGTAAGGCTGGAAAATTTGTTTTTTGCAAATATAGATATCAGGTTAATATCCGTTTAAATTACCTGGTGTTCACTGTAAGCTTTCTGAGAATGGTGCTGACATTAGAACATATTTGTTGGGTAATCAATTGGTTATAGAAAAGTAGTACATAAAATATAACATATTTTACAAGGCTGAAATCAGAATACAGGCAATCAAGTTGAACAGAACACAGGCAAAGTACTTAATTTCTAATTCACGGTACATAGCTCTGTGGTTTTTGAAAAAGCAAAGTGTTGCGTATGTAAGTGTAGACAGCTATATAGGAAAAATTGGATAGTTTACCTGGTTAATTAATTAAGCTATTTGTGGATTAACTTTCCTACTGGTTAATAACTCATTTTAAATATATTGATTTCTCATTATGTTTGACCTGTTCATGAAATTAATCTTATTGATTACCTAATGTATTAAGAAGTTATTTTGAAGCTCAAAGAAAATTTATAACAATTTTCTTAGGAACCACCTCAGTTGACTCTGTCAAAAATACTTTCATTTTCTTTACACACATACACACATTCAATGATTACTCTTACCCAAACTGAAGGGTAACAGAAGTAAGAGTCCAGGTTTGTCTGATCCCCAGGAATGCGATGCAGACCAGGTTGCAGAGTCTGGGGAAACACAGCAGCAGACACAGCACTTTCTGTGGGATTTATGGAGGGCTTTTAAGTGGAAGATAAAAGGCTGGGTGCGACTAAAATGAAAGCCTCACTTTCAACGTTTCCTAGTTATTGTAAAGGACATACAAATTGGCACTTCAGAAAATTTAAAGGTTATGCACATCCTGAACAGTTAATTTTCACAAATGCTAAGTTTCAAAGGAGTCTCATAGAAACTTGATCTTCAGTCTCTTGGTTCTCTCATCCATCAGTTGTGAGTCTCCTGAATCCCACTACAATAGAGTCTGACAATTATGGCTGTGTTGTTTTGAGGTCAAAATACAATCATAAATTCATTTTTAATGGAGTGTACCATGCTTGTATTTGAAAATAGAATCTTAATGGTTAAACCAAGAATATAGGACAAGTTCTCCTGTCATCTACTCCCTGCTGCCTCCAGGGTAACTCTGTCCTGTCTCCGACACAGAGTGGGTGTTCTGTAAATAGTAGCTGGGTGGATGAAGAAAATAATTAATTCATGAGAAACAAATCTAAAGACTATTTTTCTTAAGATGTACCCGCCTCTGCTTTTCCTTTTTAACTAGAACTTGTTTCATCATGAAAATCATGGGAAATACCTTGCTCCCTTGGGTACCCCAATTTTGAGATAGCTGTTCCATGCCATGAAGATTTAACAAAGAACAACAATTGAGAAGCGGACACCATGAAAAGAAAACCGAAACTTACATTTTCTTTCTTTCTTTATATTTTTAATTTTTATAGACAGCATTTTGATTCATTGTACGCAAATGGGGTACAGATTTTCATTTCTATGTTTGTTTATGATGTACATTCATACCATTCATGTAATCATACATGTACATAGGGTAATGATATCTGCCTCGTTCCATCATTTTTCATACCCTCTCCCCTCTCTATCTCATTTCCCTCTTCATAATCTAAAGTTCCTCCATCTTCTCTCACCCACAACCTCCAACCTGATTCTATATCATCATCCACTTATAAGGGGAAACATTCGGCCTTTGTTCTTTTGGGATTGTCTTATTTCACTTAGCATGATAATCTCCAGTTCCATCCATTTATCTGCAAATGTCATAATATTATTCTTCTTTATGACTGAGTAATATTCCATTGTGTATATATACCATAGTTTCTTTATACATTCATCTGTTGAAGGGCATCTAGGTTGGTCCAACAGTCTAGCTATTGTGAACTGAGCTTCTATAAACACTGATGTGGCTGTGTTACTGTAGTGTGCTGATTTTAAGTCCTTTGGGTATAAACTGAGGAGTGGGATAACTGGGTCAAAAGGTGGGTCCATTCCAAGTTTTCTGAGGAATCTCCACACTGCTTTCCAGAGTGGCTGTACCAATTTGCAACTCCACCAGCAACGTGAAATTGTGCTTTTTTCCCCACATCCTCGCCAACATCTATTATTATTTGTGTTCTTGATAATAGCCATTCTAATTAGAGTAAGACAAAATCTTAGAGTTATTTTAATTTGCATTTCTCTAATTACTAGAGATGTTGAACAGTTTTTCATATATTTTTTGATCACCTGTACATCTTCTTCCATAAAGTGTCTGTCCAGATTCTTGGCCCCTTTATTGATTGGGTTCTTTGTATTTTTGGTGTAAAGTTTTGTAAGTTCTTTCATTGGAGGATTGCAATACAGAAAAATTCAAAACTCATTTGATCATGAAAGTCAAGCATTTCTGTGAGAATTTGTAGTTGTTGCAAACTAAAAGACAATAGCAACTATGATTAGCTTTTATTCCTAACCTACTGAAATATATTAATAACATATCAACATTTTAATACTGAAATCCCTAAATGCAGCTTAGTTATATGCAGGTACATAATGGATTATTAAAAAGCAGTTAGCACAAAACATGCTGTAGTAGCTGTTGAGCAGTTATTTACCTGACATAATGTGCATGCAAATTAAAAGGTTAAAGTTAATAATAAACTGAGAAAGCTAAACAAATTGAGAAATAATGCATTTATCATTTGCTAAATGGCTTGACATTTATTTAAAACAAGGAATATTGCTAAATCAACATAAAACGTAGCCAGCTTTATGTATCAAAATGTATACCAATTAAGATCTTAAATGTCTTGGAACTCCTAAGTACACATTGGAATTGGCAGTGTTTATATTGGGGGATATACAAATTAAATAATAATATACTAACATAATAACAATAAACTGGCCATAGTTTAATTGCTACTTTGTTCCAGCATTATTTAACCATCTTGACATCTACTTGCTTCATCTTATGGTATCTGCAGATTTATCTTTTTCAGTCCCAGAGGAGATGGATATGCTGTGCCCAAGGTAATGTTCTTGTGAATCAAGACCTATTTGAACCCAGTGATATTTTTTTATGTCCCCCACATGAAAATGAGTATGAATGAACATACACACACACACACACGTAGTATGTAGTGATGTGTCCTAAAAGTGGTTTGAAGAGATGGCATCAGCATGAAAAATTATATTTTGCTGATAAGAGATTAGAAAAGACTTAATGGAAAAGGTGACTTTGGAAATGAACTTTGAAGCAGCAATAGGATTTTACCAGTATGGTAAACAGAAGACAGAGACACAGAAAAAAAAAAAGGAGAGGGGGCGAGGGAATGTTACACAAGGAAAAAAGTAAAGTAAATAAAAAAGTTGGGCTGGGATTGTAGCTTAGTGGGAGAGCGCTTGCTTGGAATGTGTGGGGCACTGGGTTCGATTCTCAGCACCACATATAAATAAGTAAAATAAAGGTCCATTGAGAACTAAAAAATATTTTTCAAAAAAGTTATATAGGCTCCTCAAGTTCCTGTAAACATCTTCTCCTCTTTTCAACATGTTTCACCAAATTTTACTCAGGTTATTTTATGAAAAGAAAGGCATTCTTGAGATACTCAACAAATAAGTTCACAAAATAATAAACAAACCCAAACCACAACTGTGATCCAATATCCAAAGAAGCAAACTGTGTGCCCTCCAGATCAAACAAGTAAACTATATATTCATTTGGAGTCTATTAAAAACCTGGACAGTATAAGCTTGGATAAATGATAATTTGCATGTATATTTCCTCGGCTTGAACTATAGTGTTTTATGTATTTATGCAGAAAAGTACAACTTTATAATATGTAAAGGAGAGTTTATACTGTCAATTTGATCTTCAAAGATCTCAAACTTAGTCAAAGATTAAGTTCAAATTTCTTATCATCTATAAATGGAATTCATGTGTCAATGCTAACTTGGGGGATTACACAACAGCTGTGGAAAACAGAGAAAATCTAGAAATGATATTAACAGACAATATTAATAATCTAGAGATATATATTTCCTGGAGACAGAAATTTCTTTCTCTTCCTTTTGACCAGTTAGGTCAGAGATTTTTATAAGTAACAAAAAGAGAGATGAAAAACTTTCCTTACTTCCACCACTTGATATAAATTTTCCAAAGCCCACAGTAATAAATAAATTAGTGGCAACCATTGTGGGTTCAAGATTGACACTGTGATGGAGTATGAGCCTCCTGCAATGTGACAACACTTGTAAAAAGTCATAGGGCTTGGAAATAAAGTCAACTTGCCAGAGCTTCTTTGGAATCAGTGAACATAACTTTTGCTGTATATGCATATGTCTGTAAATACATCTATGCACATGTGCATATACACACATGCATATATATCTGCACATGAACATGCACATGTATGTGTAGGCTGCATGTGTGCATATATAATTTATACTGATCTCATTTAAAAGCATTTAGATGGTGATGATAATATTAATGACCATTTCAGGAAACCCATAGGACAAAATCTATAGAAATCCTTACTATCCATCAAATGTGAACTCAGAGGTAACTGAGTTTCTTCCAATATTGTTCTATACTACATACAGCCATATAGAACAATATATGGCTGTCTAACATTTCAAGTATGAATTTGTCAAAATATTTCACCACTTTCTCATTTGTTAAACATTCCAATTATTGTTAACCACAGTTATAAATAAATCTGTGATACATACTTGACCACTTTGTTGATTATTTTCAAGGACTAAATTACTCAACGTTGTATATCTATTTTTTTTGGGGGGAACTGAGGATTGAACTCAGGGGCACTTGGCCACTGAGCCACATCTCCAGTCCTATTTTGTATTTCATTTAGAGACAGGGACTCACTGAGTTGCTTTGTGCCTCACTTTTGCTGAGGCTGACTTTGAACTTGAGATCCTCCTGCCTCAGCCTCCCAAGTCACTGGGATTACAGGCATGTACCACTGAACCCAGCCAAAAGTTGTATTTCTTTATCAAAGTATATTGATATTTGTAAAACCTTTGATGAAGTAGGAATATAATATTTATCATGGCTGGTATGGATTTAAATTATTTGAAGATGAATATTATGGAGAGACAAATATTTTGCTTACAATTTATCATAATAATATTGAATCAAAGATTAATTTTGAATAAAATTTTTATTAAGACATAATATGTCCAACAAATAGAAAGCATTTCATACTACTTTGCATTACTGTATTGGTACGTAAACTGGCTTAGAACTGTGGTTCATATTATTTGTCAAAAAATGTAGGGAATAAGTTTAGTGAATAAAATTCAGTCTGAATATGTAAGATAGTTTGTTGAACAAAAATAAATAGGTTGGACTTTATGTTTTATGTAAATTTATCAACCATGTTCACATTGGTATCAAAACTAAATACTTGTGTTTTTGAAAACTATCAAGCATTCATCTAAAACTCCCGAGGCATACATGGCATCCGCCACCAGCAAACCACTCACAGCCCAGTGATCTCACCACTGCCAGCTGGCTGGACACAATGGATAAATAAGGGAAAGGCTTTCCATGACTGCCATGGGAGCAGCACGCTGGCAGGGAGCCGCGTAATCTTGATAGCCAATTGGCACCTGGAAGCTCCTTAACTCTCACCGGGTTAGCCATGCACGCTGTGCCCAAGCCATGGGCTCTCATTGCTAGGGAGCCTATGTTTGGAAAGGCATTCTCCCAGAGAAACAAGCGGAACCCTCCCTTCATGAATAACAGCCTCATTCACAGCTTCAAGTGTGTCAGTAAATGCAGAAACAGGAAAAGCAGGCATTGATCCTGAGATCCTGCCCCTACTATTTACTTTTTATTTGTTGACTTCCAGATGATGCATTTTAAAAGGATATGCAGTAGAATTCCCACCAAGAGGTAGACTATTCGGCTCAGTCTGTCTCCACAGCCCTATTTCACAACTGTGGTCTGACCATGAAGAGGATCTCTATCCATTCTCAGCAGAGTGCAAGATGAGTTGACACAGATAGGGTAAGGACACTACTAAGAAAATATAAAATCCCAGATGACCAAAACTATTGATTCTCAACCTTAGCAGTGAAAGAATAAGAGAAATGAGAACTCGGTATCTTTTTTGAACTTTAGTTACTTACTATAAAAACTTTCAAATTTATAAAAGCATAAGTAATATACTATGAACCTCCACCTATCCATCACCCAACTTCAATTATCAACTGATTTTTTTTCTTTTTTATTCGAACCTTTGTTGTCTTTGTTGTTGCTTTTGACAAACATGACTTTCTAGAATTCTCACTCAATCACGATATTTACCAGTTTATTTTTCAAACAAAACTAGTCTGGGGAATTGTTTCATGGGAGGCAAAGAGAAAGAGGAGAACTTCATATTAACCCCCTTACTTTGGAATTCACGATGAACAATAGTGCTACCATAGAAATCTTTACTAAAGAAACTGTGGTTGTGTTTTCTACAATGGAATACATGATATCAATTAATTGATAATTTTCATAAATCAATTCACACATATTGAGTCTACCAAATTTATGTTAGCTTATAAACATTCAACTTGTGAACATAACCAGGCTTCTTTTTTAAAATGTGGTAGATGGAATGTTATAGTTCTACAAAATTAAACTTTATCTAGCTACATCAGATCCTAGGCAATCAAAATTAGGTACAATGGATCTGAGAACAAGGAAAGTAGCAACTCAGAGAAGGTTCCATGTGTTGTTCTTCCTGGATGGATATTTATTACCCTAGTGTCATTCTCATTATAGATCAGAGCCTTCATGCTCACGGTAGGTTACTCATTAGTAGCTACATGACGCCAGTATCCAAAGGCATGTTGTTAAGGTTATTCTGCCCATACCTGGGTCAACAATAGTCTCATGGATTACTAAGTGCCTCTTATGTACAAGTTCTTATACAACATTACTTTATCTTCATAACAACCCTCTAAGTTGGTTGCTTTTACATTTTTCTTTTCTGGTTTTAAAGAAATTTTAAATTATGAAATAAAACATAGCAAAGGCAAATGCATAGGTTAATGCATTCTTCTGAGACAAACACCCTGAAACCACATATAATAACAAGAAGTAGAAATTGGATAGCCACTGCCTAAGCAGCTTCGTGTGCCCAACCACAGCCCCTTTCTCCTTCCATAAATAACCACTATTCTCACTTTTATAATAATTCCTTACTTATGGTTCTTTATCGTTTTATCATCCAAATATGTAACTATAGTTATGATAGCCAAGTCTTGCTCATTTAAAAAAATTGTTGTCTTTCAAGTTTCTTGTCAACCAAAGTTGTCTCCATCATCCTTTTCTTTGTCTTATAGTTTATTTGTTGAAGAACCCAAGGTATTTGACTGATACAATTTGTCATGGTCTATATTTCGTAGATAGTGTACTCATAGTACAGATAGCATGTTTCTCAGTCCTTTGTATTTTTTGAAAATTGATGGATGGACCCAAAGCCTCAATCAGACATGTGTTCAATTCTCTTGGCAAGACTACAGACCATGTTGGATTCTTTTATCAGGAGGCACATAATAACTAGCTGTGTAGCTTTTTAGTAATTTTGGTGGCTGTTGAAGCTCAAGGCCTATCAGTTTCATTGCAAAATAGTGATATTCAATTTTCTTTCACTTATTATTTGGAATACTTTTATCAGATGTTTTCCCTCATATAGTAATTAGTTAATCATACAGTTCACAAAAGGATAGAAGAGCTTGATTTTGTACTTATCAAATTTGGTTTTCTGTCATTCTATGAAGATAACTAATTTAAATACTGTCATGAACTCACAGATTTAAATATATTTGATGGCTTTCAATTATCTGCAGTGATTTTGTTTCTGTTTTCATTTTGCACAAATTGCCCCATTTTCAGCAGCAGCAGAAGTCTCATGGAGTTGGTTTCTTAGTCAGTCTTACATATAAGCCCAGTAGTCTTTGACAGTGTATTCCCTATCTGTCATATTGAGATTTTTCAAGCACATTTTGTTCATTATTTATTCTGATTTATTTTAGTGGAAGTTATATTTCAAAAACATTCAGCTGCTGAAGAAGCTCATTATGACAGAGTTCATCATTGTTCCAGGCCACTTTAAAAATCTGAGACAAGACTATAACACACACACACATACACACACACACACCCATTTGACATTAAGATGCTTCATGTGGGGCTAGGGATGTGCTCAGTGGTTAAATGCCCTCAGGTTTAATCCCCCGTAACAAAAAAAAAAAAAAAAAAAAAAAGATGCTTCACGTGTTCCTGTTGACTCCATTCAAATTTAGGACCAAAATAGTTTATTTTCTTCCTTCCTTTGCATTAACTGCTACATTCTATTTGTGCTTCCTTCCTCCCACACTGAGAAGTCTGTTCTCAATGACCCAGGAATGATAAAATATCTCATAATTACTCATTTACTTCATCCAACATTACTCATAACACAATTTCAAAATAGCAATGCAATTACAGCAACCAGTAATATAATTAATTACTGGGAATATTTTCATGATTTCTTTCCTGATTTTTAGAAAACTTTCAATGTTATGGTCGTTCTGTTTTTTGATTTTTTTGAGAAACCTACCTACTGTGTTGCATGATGGCTGCATCATCTCAAATGCCCACCAACAGTAAGCAAGGAATCCAGTTTCTCTGCGTCTGCTTCACACTTACTATCTTTTGAGTTCTTTGACAATATCTACTCTGAGGCAGCTTCTCCTAAACAGCATGCATTGTGGTTGAGTTGGTGCAGGGTTTCCCAGAGCTCTCTGTGTCCTGCATCTCTTCTACCCACAACTCCCCAGTTATCCTTGTTTCTCGACTTTCAGTGGACACACTTACCTTGTTGTTCTTAGCATGATGTCAGCACAGAAGCAAGCTACCTTCTGCCTCATCCTGTTCAATGGCCATTCTATTTGGTCGCCTGTGCCCTAACCCTCCTTCTGCCTCAGTCTCTGGACTATGTACATGTCTCCTTCAGCTCAAGTGTTCTCCCGGCCAGGGCTCCTACAGTTCCCTCTGGCTGGAACCCTTCTACCTGCTGTTCACATGTCTGCTATTCCCTTACTCCTGTCTGCCAAAATATCATTTTACCAGTGAATATTTTCTTACTGCCCAGGATGTAACAACCACCAACAGTTACCTTATCACCCTTAGCTTGCTTTAGCCTTTCCCTTTTAATTCTCAGCACAATATGATACAAGTTTCTTTTCCTTGCTTTGTTAAAACTATTTTCCTAACTAGCATGTACATTGCATAGGAAAAGGCACTTTATCCTGTTTGTTTATTGCTGAATCTTCGGTACACAAAACTACTCCTGGCACAAAGTAGATGCTCACTGAGGAGCAAAGGAGTTAATGAAGGAGTGAAGCTGTTCTGACCCCAGAATGTTTCATCCTTCTTCTTAGAGCATCGCAATGTCAAAGGGTCAGGACTAGGGATAATGCTGAAAATGATCTGATATACAGTAAAGACCTTCCAGGTGATGTCTTAAATAACACAGATTCATCTCACATATATTTGGAGCGTCAAAATGTGGAACTCACATACAGAATAAAATGGGATCTACCAGAGGCTGACTAGTGTAGGGATTTGGGAGATGTTGGTCAAAGGATACAAGGTTTCACCTAGATAGGAGGAACAAGTTGAAGAGTTTATCATACATTATGGTGCCTACTGCTAATGTGCTATACATTTGAAACTTATTAAAACTAGATTTTAAGTGTTCTCACAACAAAAAATTAGGTATGTCAGATAATCCATATGTTGAATACTGGTTTAGTCATTCCACAACTAATACATATATCAAAATATAATTTTATATACCATGAATATATACAATTTTTATTTGTCAATTTGAAGATAAAATAACTGTAAAAATAAAACAATATGGATTTGTTGCAGTGTCCTTTCCATTGAGCTTGCTGTGAATAAGAATGGAAAAATTTGCTTCCGATAATGATTAAATCCGTCATCTGGAACATTTATACATGATGAGTCTCAGCTTCCATATCTGTAAAAGAAGGCAACCTTTAAAACTCCTATAAAATTAGAAGAGCTAAAAATGGGTGTTGTTAGAATAATGTCACTAGGTAATGCGTTACTGCCTGTAGTGTAGACTACCAAACCTTCAGATTCAACTGTCAACACAGGAGATCCGCAGGATGACAACGAACACAGCTCTCCTCCAGAAGTTAAATGGAAGAAGTGACAATTGTACCTTCCATGCATTTCAGATTTTGTAGGACAGTTTCATTGTAATATCTACTTGCAAAATTGTGTGGAGTGAGGTGTTAAACAGCACGTATTTTTAATTTAAAATCCATTAGCATTCCACATAATTAATTAGAATTTTACACTCCAGTGACTTTTGGTTCCCTACAGAAAATTGAGCACACAGAATATAATTTGATTTAATTTTTGTTCTAGGTTTAATCTACCTTAAACTTTTAATATCTCAGGAGAAATTTTAACTACTTAAAATTTTGTGGGTTTTGTTTAGTAAACCTAGTATTTTATTCTGGTATACTTTGAGAGGAAGCACAAAAAATCTTAGAAAAGTATAGGTAAGGCAAAATATTTATTCAAGATTTTAGCATCCAAAATATAGGTACCCTATCCTCACTATGGGAATATACTTCAGGAAAATACAGAGCGCTTGTGAAATTTTGCCTGTCAATTTCACATTCCTTGTCTTCTTATTAGAATTATAGAACTCTACTTCCACACAGGTCTTTTTAAGTTTCAGTCTGTGTCCCTAAAATGATCTTACAAAAGGTATTGCATGAATGACATTCTTACAGCACATTTACTGTGGCTCAGGAGTACTGGGTCATAATTCCATTCCATTACAATTTCCAAGGGCCACTGCTATGGGTGAGTTTCCTATTGGATTATTTATCAACATAAGCTAAAATTGTAAGGTCTGGAGGTCCTTGGCAATGGCTTTGCAATTATTATAATAAATATTGGGTCTTTGGAATTCATTGACTATTTGGTTTCATGAGCCCTCAATTTTTCTTTCATGATATTTATCCTCATGTTTCTTTTAAATTCCCACCTTCTTTTAACCATTGTTTATCCTATACCTCCACAATCTCAGAAACTGCCATTATCCTTATAGGATTTGCTACAGATACAATTGTGTTTATTTATCCTTCGCTGGGATAAGGCTTTTCTATCTTGTGTTATTCTTCCATAGACTTATCTTTCTAAGGTTTAAACTGAGTACAAAATCCTTTACCATTTATAAAAAATTAAAATATTGTAACATTTTCTATAAAAGACAATAAATGTCAACACAGGGCTGAGTTGATATAAACTATTTAATGAAACACAGATCCAGATCCACACACATGCATGTGCAAGTAGACACACACACAAACTATGTTTTCTTAAAGTAAGTCTTAAGTGGTGAGCTTTGGAAATTCTAATAGAACATAACACCACTGACATAAGCATCTGTGGAACTAGTGATGTGAATACTATATTTCATTAAAATAATGTACAGAAGGAAGTACAGCGATTTTTTTTAATTTTCCAAATCTTTGGAACATAAATAGGTTTTAATTTAGTTTTCAGATCGAAATTTAAATGAAAAACTTGGTGGATATGGCATTTTATAGAATTTAGACTCATTTGTCTAAAATAAGGTAGAATTTACGATTTTAAGTCATCTATATATAATATATGTCATTTTAACATAATTGGTGGCTTCAGGCTTACTTTGGTGTCTCATAAATATTTAATTCAAACGTAGAATAATCCTGTAGCTCACTCTCAATTGCAAACTTTTCTTTAATATTAAGGTTTTGCATATAAAACAAACTATTATGAAACAAGTGAATTAAAAGAGACATAGGCAAGAGCAGGTTACTGTGTGGAAAAAACAGCTATTCACTTGTTTTATGTCATAATATGAATATGCTAATAACTCTGAGGATAATTGACACTGTAGGAACAAATATAAACACGTTTAATGAGGTTATTGATTTTTCCCTCATAAATGTTCTTACATACTTCATATTGTAACCATATCACTAATGATGTATGTCTTTTCATTAGAGTCGGCATAATAAAGACGACAATTAATTTTTAATGCATCTGTTAGTGAAATTTAATATTGAAAAATTAATAAAGCAAGCTTAATTTCATTGCTGAGTCTATTATTAGCATGACGTGTATTAGCAAGCAAATTTACTGATAGGAATATTTATATCAGGCAACTTGGTTAAAATAGCTGTGGCAATCCTACATATCTAAGGAGCTGGCCAGTAGATAAGCGAAGTGTAGCTCTGCAGAAAATAAATGAAAGCCCAGAGCTTTGGAGTGCTGTAATCCTGTAGGCCCATTTCTTCTTTGATGCAGAGCATTCATGACAGGTGTACAAAGGTGAGGCTTTTGAGTAAAAGTTTCCTGACTGGCTTTAAATGAATTGGAGGTTGCTCCATAAAAGCCATTGGATTAGCTGTGACGTCTTCACCAGGCCTCTTTCAACAAAGACTGTAGAAAAGAAAATTGTTGTTCCTATCCCCTTCTACTAGCTACCTCAATATACTGTCTTTATTAAGCCTTCTCTCCCCCGGAAAATACATACTATTATTCCCATCCTATAGAGGAGAAAACCCACGAATCAGTGAAATTAAGAAACATTTGATCTTTCAGTTGATGGAGCCCCAGTTCTAGAGCAAGTGGACCTCATTCCAGCCTGCTTGCTCCTCCTAACTGGAAAATCTAGGGCCTTTTTCTTTTTTTCTGCAAAATGCCTTTGAGAAAAATGACAAATGTGTTAAGATTCTGAATGGGATGAATCAGTCATTTTATGAAAGAAAATGTTAAGCTCAGAACACTTTCCTTGTGTGATTAAATCTAGCACAGATTTTTATTTTATACCAATTCATTCAAGGACATTTTGAAAAGTGGCTGTCAGGTAGACTATGCATCTTTTTTCTTCCTCCTCACAATACATGACACAAGTATCCCTCTGGACTATCATTTGTAGCTATTATATCTCTAGAAAAGTATTCACTTTAAATGGATGATTTTTTTGCTAATTTCCAGCTTTCTAAGGATACAGGCAGAGATCTGGGAGAAGGCAAACAGATGCAGCAAAACAACAGCCCAGTTTTCTCCATCCAAGGTGGAATAAAATCTTTCAAAAGCTAGCAAATTCATACAGGCACAATAATATTGAATATATTCTTGACATAACTGTTAGAGAGGAGATTAAAACAGAATAAATTCAAAGCAACAGAAAGAAATTTCACACCAATGCCACAAGTTTTCTTATCTTCCAATATAAGCCAGTTTCCTAAACCTAATACATCTTTATCGCTTGTGGATTCAAGTCATCCTTTTATTCCCTTAGTTTATTCATTTACTTAACTCGGGTACAAGATAAGGATTGGAGATCAGAGAACGCTTACTGGACCACCGAAATACCTATGAAGACTGTCCATCCTTGAGAGTCTCATCCTTGACGGTCTCAAAACAAAACTCAATATCCTGCACAGAATAAATGTACATGATTTAAATCATGGCTACATCAATCATTAACTACTGTCTTCGGAAAGGTGCTTTATCTCACAAGTCTGCATAAAAAAGACATTGATATTATTTAAACACAGAGAAGGCTAGCAGATTTTTAAAAAATAACTATAAAGGTAAACTAATAAACAAAAAGTGCAAGGAAAACCAAGAGAAAGCTACTTAACAATGAGTAACAAAATACTATAAACATTTTAAAATGAAAAATAGGATATAATTAAACCAGATATATTGGTCATGTAAATATAAATAGGCTGAGAATAACTACGCAAAATTATAGGATGGACACACAGAAAATCAAAACTAACAAGACTTACAAGAAAAGAAACAATGAAAGCTGGTCTCTTGACAAGGTGGAATTCAGGTCAAAAATGTAAATAAATTAGATTAAGAATGATAATTTAAAATGCATACAACACCACACAAAAACTCAAACAGCCAAAGCTATATTAGGAACAAAGAATCAAGCTAGGGGCACCACATTACCTAATTTCAAAAATCAACCACAAATCTATAGTAACCAAACAGCCTGGCATTGTTATATAAACAGACAGGTCAATGGAGCAGAAGAAAGAGCCCAGAAATATATTCACACATTTAGAGTCAATCAATTTTTGACAAAGATGCCAAGAACACACAATAAGAAAGGGACAGGAAGTCTCTTTAATAAATGGTGCTGGAAGAAATGAAAAACCAAATACAGAAGACTGAAATCAGACTCTCATCTCATATCTTACACAAAAGAATAACTCGAAATGGATTAAAGACTTGAATGTAAAATCTCAAACTGTAAAACTACTAGAAGAAAAGGTAGGGGAAAACCTTCATGATGTTTGCCTGGGTGATGATGTTTTGCAGAAGACCCCAAAATCACAGCCAATAAAAGCAAAAATAGACAAATAGGATTGTAGCAAAGGAAAAAGCTTCTACACAGCCAAGGAAATAAACATCAGTGAAGAGGCAACTTATAAATGGGAGAAAATATTTGCAAACCATACATCTGACAAGGGCTTAGTATTCAAAATATATAAGAAATTCAAACAACTCAATAGTTAGAAAACAAATAGCTAAATAAAAAATATACAAAGGACCTGAATGAATATTTCTTAAAAGAAGGCATACAAATGGCCAGTGAGTATGTAAGAAAATATCATTAATCATTATGGAAGTGCAAACTAAAACCACAGTTACATAGCCCCTCACACTTGTTAGAAAAACTAAAGTTGAAAGATAAAAAGTGTTGGGGATGATGTGGAGCAAAGGGAAAGAATCAATAAAATATAAATTAAAAAAATGAGTATATCCTCAGAATTTAGGGCATTCTTAGAGGTGCTATGAAGTAAAAAAATCTAGTGAGAAGATGCAGTTCTGAACATTTGAGAAGAACATCTTGAAGTTAATCTGACACAAAACCAAGGCTGTTCTTAAAGTAAATCATTAGGCAAGCGATGAGGATGGACTAAGCACCCTGACAGCTCTTCCTTCTGCAAATGATAGCTTCCAAATGACACCAAAAAATGTTCTTTCTGTGGGTGCAGCAGGGGAATCAACTGATGCTATTTTTCTACTTCCTAGATGGAATAATACAGCTAGAGAACAGGCTTCATCAAAGATAGGCTTTAGAAATGCAACTCCATAGAAGCTGTTTGTGATTGATGGGACATTACCTGTCCTGAGTAAAAGAACATGAGATGCCAGAGGTGAAAGAAAGAAAGAAAGAAAGAGAGAGATGAGAGAAAGAGAGAGAGAGAGAGAGAGAGAAAAGGAAGGAAGGAAGGAAGGAAGGAAGGAAGGAAGGAAGGGGAAGAGGAGGGAAGGGAAGGGAAGGGAAGGGAAAAGAAAAAGAAAAAGAAAAAAGAGAAGAAGAAAAAAAAGAAGGAAGGAAGGAAGGAAAGAAGGAGAGAGGAACCATTGAACATAGCTTGTAATAATGTATATTAGTAAAACCATTATAGAAGAATGTGAAAGTTTCTCAAAAAATTAAAAATAGTACTTTCATATGATCCAGGAATCCTGTTACTGAATAAATATCCAAAGCAATTGAAATCAGTGTCAAGGAGACATATACATTCCCATATTCATTGCAGCATTATTCAAAATTGCTCAGATATGGAATAGCTCTAAGTGTCCATCAATGAATGAACAGATAAAGAAAATTTGATAAATATGCTCAATAAAGTACTCGTAAGACTTTAAAAAACATAAATTCTGTTATTTGTGATAACATGAATGAATCTAAAGAGCATTGTTCACTAAATGAAATACATGAGGCACAGAGAAACATACCACATGCTCTCACTGTATGTGGAGTGTAAAAAATGTCAAACTCTTAAAAGAGAGTAGAATGGTGGGTGGAGGGAGATATAGTAGAGATGTTGGTCAGTGGACACAATATGTAATTTAGGAATAATAAGTTGAAGAGATCAATTACACATCATGATTATAGTTAATATATTATACACTTCAAAATCAGTAAAAGAGCAGATTTTTTTAAAAAATTGCAAGTATTGAGGTAATGCATGTTAATAGCTTGATTTTGCTATTCCACAATGGACTGCTATGATTTGATCTCAAATGTTCCCCAAAGGTTCATGTGTTAAAAGGCTTGGTTTTCAATTGATGGCACTACTGGGTAGCAGAACCTTAAGAAGTGGCTCCTAGTGTCTTCAGATCATGCACCATTAGAGGGGACATGGAGACTCCGCTCCTTCCTCTCTCTACTTCCCACCTACCATGAGGTGAACAGATAAAGAAAATTTCCTTACTCCATCATGTGTTTCTTGCCATGATGTACTGTCTCATCTCAGCTCTGAATAAACACATAAGATTTGTGAATATGTATGGACCAAATAATGTCACGTAACTGGTGATTAAGCACAAACATATAAATCATACCAGAAGCAAGAATACAGAAATACAGAGCAAGCAGGAAACTATAATTCATAAATCTCAGTCCATGGGATATTGAGTGCATAAAAACCAATTTAATAAAAGAACACTTAAATAATGTAAAATGATGTAACTAATATATATTAAATATCTTCTCTGAAAATACACTTTCTTTTTATTTATTCATGGAATAATCTCAAAACAAACATACTATGCTATGAAGAAGTCATTAATAAGCTAATTAATTGACTACTTACATTTATTAGTCAACTAATAAAAATCAGGGAATAAAGTATCCCTACTACCTAAAAAGAAGAAAAGTTTACTAAGAAGCCCATATGTTAGTAAGAACATGAACCAAAAACTGCAAAAAAAGTTTAGACTTTAATGTCATTCATATCAAGGGTTCATATCAAGGGTTCATATCAAGTCATGAAGTATAAATAAAGACGTTCTCCGAGGAGAACTTGTAGCCTTAAATTTATATTGCAGTATTAGCAAAGAAAGGTTCTAATGTGAGTTAGGCAGGGAAAATGAATTAACCTAAGTAACTTTGTGAAGTGACATCTTGAGTGAACACTGTATGGCTAAAGATTTTTTTACACTGTACATAAACAATGGATTCCAGTTAGTAAATTAAACTACTTTTTGGGCATACTAGGGTTGAACAAATAAGTGAATAAATTGTAGGCATAATAGGAGCCAGGTCAGAGAAAGAAGTTACACACAAGTAAGATGGGAAGACTGGAATGAATACTACAGCTCTGAATCAGAGTTGCAATTTCAGTATAAATTCATATTTATATTCTTATGTGTATAAATATATATGTATGTGTGTGTATGAAAAACACACACTTATCTCAGACTTAGTAATTTAAAACAATGTAAGCATTCTTAACAGTTTTGGAATTTGGAAGTCTGAAATAGGTCTCACTGGGTTAAAATCAAGGTGGTGGCATCAATGTGCTCCTTCTGAATGCTCTAGGCTCTATTTCCTTAGAGTTTCTACCATCTAGAAGCTATCTATATTCCTTGGTGTGTCTCCCCTTTCCCCATCTTTAAACCAGCAGCATAGCATCTTCAATCCTCTCTTTGATTCTGACCTCCTCTGCCACCATCTTCCTTTTTAAAGGATATTATGATTATACTGAGCCCACCTAGATAAATCAGAATAAATTTCTAGTTTGAGGTTAATTGATTAGCAACCTTATTTGATCTGAATTCTCCATTACTGCCATATATCCTAACATATTTACAACTTCCAAGGTTTACAACATGGCCATCAAAGGGGGACCATTATTTTTCCTCTCAAAATATCCAATCTCTATTGTGAAAGAATTCTACCAAAACTTTAAAAAGCAGATAACCCCAATGCTTTTGAACTGCTTCACAGCATGAAAGAAGTAAAACTTAATTATTTCTTTTAATCAAGTATAATAACGTTTCTGAACTGGATAATGTTAACCCCCAAATGATAATAACTAACAAATCTCATTTCTGATCATCAAAGACAACATCTTAAATAAAATAAAAGCAATTAGAATTCAGTAGCACATCAAACACATCATGACCAAGTGCTGTTTCTCTTTTTTTAAATTAATTTATTTTTTAAAATTTTTACAGACTTCATTTTGATTCTGAAAAGGTATTTGCTACAGTTTTTATTTTTAAAAACCCTCAAATGTTAACATTATTGTGATAAAAGATCTATTAACCCAAAAGATACCATTATACTTAAAGGAGAAAAAAAAGTAAAATGCATGAATTACAGAATTGTAGGAGGAAATAGAGTTCTCATAAAGAGCTCAAAAAATCAACTAAAACCACTATAAACAATAAAACTCACTAACTTGGCAAGCCACAAGTCCAGTATCTCAAATAATAGCTTTACTATTATTTCTATAAGCAATTGCAACAAGTAAAAAGATGTAATGAAATGAATATCTGAATTTACAAAATGAATATAAAACCTATGAGGATAAATTTATTAAGAAATGTCTATGAGAACAATATGGGGGAAATTGTCCCATACAACAATTATATGTTTATTCAAAATAAATAAGGGTATTAGTTATGTCTAAATTATAAGACTGTAATAAAATATTAATAATTTCTTTTCTTTTTGAACTTAAATAAGTGAGTTAAGATTTATATGGATCAAGACCATAATGAGATACAACTTCACACCCACTATGATTATCAGAATTAAAAACTCAGATGATAATATTAATTATTGGCAATGATGTAGAGAAATCAGAAGACTCATATACTGTCCTTATGACAAGAAATTATGCAGCCACCTTGAAAAATTATCTAGCATTTCCTCAAATGATTAAATCTAGAATTACCATATGATTCAGCAATTCTGCTCCTAGGTATCTTCCCAAGAGAAGATAGCTATCCTCACAAAATCTTCTATATACATGTTTATAGCAAGATTATTTATGTTAGCCCAAAGGGGAAAACAACCCAAATGGCCATGAGGTGATGAATAAGTCTTATATGAAATATCCAAACAAGAGGATGTCATTCAGCCACTCAGGCATGAAGTCGCACAGCATGCTGTAACAGAGATGGAACTTGAAAACACTGGGCTAAGTTCGGGAAGCTAAGCCACAGAAGATCACATTCACATGAATGTTCAGAATAGGAACATCACACAAGGGGAGGTAGACATCTACACAAGAGGTGCTTGCTTAAGTTTCTTGATCATTGTCATTCTGACCAGAGTGAGATAAAATCTTAATGTAGTTTTGATTTGTGTTCCGCTGATTGCTAGAGATGTTGAACATTTTTTCATGTATTTATTGGCTATTTTTAGTTCTTCTTTTGAGAAATGTCTCTTTAGTTCTTTTGCCCATTGGTTCATTGAGTTATTTGTTTTATTTTTGGTGTTAAGTTTTTTGAGCTCTCTGTATATTCTGGATATTAATTCCCTGAAAGAATAGAGTATCTTTATTCCAGATTCCATCAATAATCAGAATTGCCTCTCCAGCAGTAGCTTAGAGGATCCACCACCTGTCTCTACCGGGCAGTCCGTGGTCACCACAGTCCCAGCTTCCACTAGGTTCTGGTGCCATCATTATTCCTTCCCAGCTTCCAGCCTTTTGTACTAGAGTCTAAAAATCCCTTCCCATTCTCAATTCCCTTACAGTCTCTATATGTGAGCCAACTGGGAAGAATTCTGTTTTCTGTTGAAATTGAATATTGAAAACAATGTTTCTTTCTAAAATTTCAAATATTAATACAACAAAAAAGACTGAGGAACATTTATTCTTCCTAAATTATCGTCTCAAGCATATACAAGCAATATTATAAATCTAATATTAAGACAATAACACTATGTGTTAATATACTCCCATGACTTCTTGAACTAACAGTGACTTCATTTCAGAGAGTAAATTGCAAACCCCCTTTTCTAAAGAGACGTGGCTTTGCCTTTTCCATATGTGTATCTTTATTTCAATGCAATAGAACTGAAAAAAAAAAAAAAAGGACTTGGGATCATTGTTTTGCTATTTTAAAGGGACACATATGGAAATAGCATTTGCTTTTAATCAATATTACAAATGCTTGCTGAAAGGGGACTTGGCCTTTGTCTAAAGTTCCTCCATTAATTTGTCAACAGTATTTAAAAGTTTCTTGAGCTGAAAAGCACTATGAAATGTTAGAAATGAGGGAGAGGAAAGTCATTTGTAAACTAATAAGGCAGCTTCTTAATAAGGATGGTTTTCCATCATGTAATTATCCTGCTGGGTTTTGCAGGTTCAGTTTTAAATGGCTGAGAGCGATTGGGGTCGGCCACCGTTCCCGCAAGGTGCATTCATGACATACATCTTCCTGTTGGATAGTTTCCCATGAAATTCTGTAGTAGTCCTTAATGACGCATTAGTGTTCAGTGCCATTTGTTATTTCCTTTCCGTGTATACATTTTGCATGTCTCTTTAGGAGACATTAATGAAAACAAAATATCCCTGTCGCAGGCCACAGGGAACTCAGGTTGGCTGTGTGCCTTCTCTACCTGAGGCATCCAGCATGGGTTTTGTTTTTGTTTGCTTTTTATGCATTCTCAGATATTCTGAGAGAAAACAAGGGCCCTCTGCTGTCACTGGTCATTTGTCTGGTTCTGCAAACTCACTTTTAAATGTGTCTCTTCTTTCTTTTCTCAAACAAGATTTGATAAATTAAAAATATTTATATATATCTCACCAGAAAATTTTGTATTCAAATGGTCACAAAATGTCTGTTTTATCAACAGCTTGATTATTTATTTAAATATAAAATGAACACTTTTAATAAAAATAAATAAACACTAAAACTAATGAACATTTATAGAATTAATGTGTTTTGGGCATATTAATATTGCAGAGTATCTCTAGAAAGTAGAAAGAGATGGGCAGACTTTGGATAACATTGCTCCAGGTTTCTCTATTTTCCCACAACTTTCTATGTCAATTTTCCAACACATCTTCTGTGACTTGAGAATATTTTAATAAGGAGCTAGATCAGTAGTGTAACATGCAATATTATATATAAAGATTCATTTTTTAGTATCCATAGATACATTATTAGTTGTAGTAGAAAAATCTAGCTTTCTCCTAAAGCTCTTTGAAAGCTTAAACTGGTCCCAACTCCTACTAAAGTCCAAATCCATAACAAAATAAGTCATTGCTTGCGTTAACTTTAGCTTTCTTTCTGATCATTTCCCATCTGCTGTACTATGTTTCATGCGTTATCAATACAGTGTCTCCTCTCCTGACCCCCCATGTCTTCTGAAGACATGTTCTCAGTGTGTGAAATTCCTTGATCCTATCCTTTAACTCCTGGAAAACTCTTCTTTCCACATTTGGGTCTAGCTTTATTGCCTCGAGTGATGTGGGTCTTTCTTAACTCCATCAGGCAGACAGAATTGCCTCTTTTCAGCTATCTCAGGACTGGGCTTAACCTGCAGTGAATCACACCACACTGTGCTGCAATTATATATATTTACAGTGTTTTATTTACCTGTCTCATGCTGAGCTCTTGAAGCTCAGCATGGTATGTTTCTGCTAGACTTGAAGAATATAAAAATGACCGTGGAAAACCAGGCACCTGAGAGTCTTGGTGTGGTTGAGGAGTGGTGGGCCATTTCCATTCTACAGATAAAGAAACTGGGGTTTTAGACAGATTAACTAGTTGCACAAAGAGTCATATAGCTAGTAAAAAGCCAGCCAGGACGAAGAGCCAGGATTTTATTAGTGGGTTTTTTGTGTGGTTGACATAACCATTTAAAGAAATATTGTTTCCCATGTGCTAGGATCATTTCCTCTTATTCTTTACCCTCTCTTCTTCTTCATTATCATGTTAGGCAATACATATTACTGAAAGAATGCATGAATAAATAAAAAGATAAATGACTGAGAGGCTTGCCCAATCTCTTCAAACTTATTTTCTCATCCATCAAATGGACAGAATTATTCTCTCTCATTGTTGAGCCCCTAGGGCTAATTTTATATTGACAATGGATGATGATACCTGATATTCATACATGTGTACATGTATGTATGTATATGTTACATACTTTAATATATAGCTTACAAAACAAGATCTTGTTATTTAATGGAATATGAAATCTATCATATTTAGTCTTAAAGATAAATCTATATTGGTGTATCTTTGAAAATTCATTCATATTTAAACACTTTGACAACAATTTTCCTTTATTTTTCATAAGGGGTTTTTGTGCATCGTTAATCATTTAATTTTGAAAAAACCTGAGGCTATAGAAGTTGCCTGAATTCTCAGGTATCCTTTAGCTCCATCTAAAAAAAATGCTTTGATACATTCTTTTTTTACCTTAAGGTTGAGGAAAAGGAATGGAGAGATTCTAATATACTTTTAGTCATTAGATGGTTGGTGGTAAGATGATAAAAATATATTCTCCAGTATTTATTTCTTGTCACATGTTAGCAAAATGACTGAAGAAGTGTACCATAGCATCAAATCTTGTTGTCCCAAATTTTTAGCAGTGAGTCCTTAAGAAATTCAATCATTTCATAAATTAGGAAACTGGAGCTCAAGAGTATTCATCTCTCTCAAGATTTTTTTGAAAATTCAATGAGAAAGTACAGATAAAAAGCAATATTGATAGAATTTCCTGACACCTACATGTAATCAGTAAATGTTCACAATTATCCTATGAGGAGAAATTAATGAACTGCAGAATTATGGACTCGGGTGGAAGAGCTACGCACAAGGTCTCAGGTCTTGATGTGCTTCCTATATATTCTTGATCAAAGGGGGAGAATCGGGTCCGGAAATTGCTATTTTCTGGATTAACTCTTGGAAACTAAATCCACTGTTTGTTTGTTAGCTCTGTAAATGAAGAATCCCACAACCAAACCAACAAAACAAAATAACAGAAATATAAATAGCAACTACACTAACACCCTCAAACATCACACGATCCTCTTCACCACTTTCTCTCTTCACTGTAGATACTTTCACATAGTCAAAAAAAAAACCCCTCTGACTTTGTTTCCCTTTTTAAACAAAGAAAACTAATTTTGGCTTGGTTTCTATAACCCCACTCACTCTTTAGATAACCAGTGCATGGTAATGAATGAATGAATGAATGAATGAATGAATGAATGAATGAATGGGATGTTTTTATTACAGGACATTAGAATTCCCTGATTGTTAACCTCAACTACCAAAGTCACCAGATTCAGATGTTAGACAAGTGATATTTTTGTCTGCAATAGGATCTTCCAAATTGCATGTCCAATCTCCATCCAATCTCCAGTAGTTCCTCTAGCCTTACACAAGTGTTTGTGCGTGTTGATTTACACCATGCTTGCCATAAACTAAAGCCTTCCTTGCAGATGTCCACATTACGTTATTGCCTCCATCACATTTTTGCAGGGAATGGTTGCATATGAACTAAATATTTTAGATTAGTCCTGCTGCTTATCTTAGACTGCACATTGTCATTTTTAGATCTTGGCTTCTCCTTTTAACATACCAATCACTCTTCTATTCCCTATATGAGTAGAGACAAAAAGGAGATTTCATTAAGCTTGCTGACATTAAACAAAGGATAATAACTCTTTGGACTGTGAATTAAATATATTCTGAGGCCAGTGAATATGAGTGTCACCATCAACTAGAGATGCCTGCTGTGAACAGCAAATAGCTGCCTACGGGCCATTTTTACCTACAAACCAGAGATAGCAAACACATAATGCATGAAAACCTTCCAGGGGCCACCTATATATGGTCCACTAATGCTTTGTGCAGGATGCTTTCTGCTATTATCTATTCCATCTCTCACTTTCTGAAAAGTCAGGAAAATCAGGAAACACCTCCTTTTACAAATATCCAAGTCTAAACTCTTACAGAGGTCCTTCCAAAGTCAACTGTAACCATGAACATTATTTGACTAATCATATATATTGAGGAAAGAAAGGGAGTGGGTTATATCATATAGTAAAATGAAAGATTATTTATTGTGAAGGGCTTCTATAGATATTATCAGATTCAAGAGAAATCAAGTGCAAAACCCCACAAATGCACAGACAGATCCTCTGGTCTGTCTATATGAGAAAATTTATATAATCAGAAAATTCATGTAAAAGTGTTATATATTAATCTGGTGGCTTAATCACACTTGAAGTTAAAAACAAAGACAGTACTTTAAGAGTTCTTCCTTTAAACTAAACTATGAAGTCAAGTGGTTACAAATTATTGTAACAATAGGAAGCTTTTAAGAGATGATAGTAAAAATGATATTGATGGTTATAGTCCCAGGCACCAAACAAAAGGTTTCTTATGAATTATTCAATTTAATCAACACAACTGAGCAAGCAAACAGCATAAACATCCCCATTATACAGAAGAGAATATTTATCTGAGAGACTGGACCTGCTGGAGGTCACACTGCTACTGTACCACAGCAGAAGTGGGATGTTACAGCTCACTTCAAACCCCTGACTCATAAAAACTACATGATACTAGCCTAGTTATAGTGTCAGAGTCACCACCAATAATTCTTACCTTCATCCAAAGTCAGGTCAACTTCCTGTACTACACATAAAAGGGACCATGATGCTAAACGTAGCAGAGTAGCAATATAAATCCCAAAAAAGTTGCATTTGTAAAGATCCAGGGACCGTGCCTTTTATATTTCCAGTGCCCTATTCCTCTGCCTTTCTCTCTCAGTAGTTTTATGATCTGTCACTCCTTTAAGCAGACAGCACATCAGCAAGTTTGCAGGGTAATTTTTTTGGACTGATCTCATTTATGCTTGCCCATTTCTTGCCGGTAACAAATCTTGTAAAAACACTTAGCATTCCAGGGCTTTTCACATATAACTCATCTATCTGAAGGTTTAAAAAAGTAATTCACAACATAGCTCTCCATCAAAAGAGGTAATCATTTCCATTTCTGTCGTCATGTTAGATATAATAATTCTGTAATTTATGGGGCCACAGGAGCTCTATGACTTATATCATTTGGAGCATAATGTGATCGTCTCTGATTAATAGCTGCCATTTATTCAGAGACTGTGCAAGACACTTTATATTTATTGAACATTCTCATTTAATTCTCACAACAATTGTGAGGGAAGCTATCATTATCTCTGCTTTATAGTTGTGGTAACAATTGTAGATCGTGGGGCCAGGTTTGAACCTGGGGGATTTTGGTTATTCTATCAGCGAGTAAAGGGGTAGGAAAGCTGGTTAAAGACTGGGTACCATCTGTCTCATATTAACACTCGCTACTTTATGATTTGTATATTCAACCAACTTTTATAGAGCTTCATGTAGAAAGAAAGCTCTATGGGATTATTGAATTATTCGTCCAGTGGTGAGATACTTAAAAGGCATCCCGCCCAAGGCAGTTGCTCTGCTGAATGTCTGCCACGCTGATCCTCAAACTTCCACCCTCTGCCTATGCCATCCCATCACTCTTGACCAGGGTTTCTCAACAGTGGCACTACTGACTTTTCAGAGTGGATGAATTCTTGTTCTGAGGGTTGACCTGTACATGCAAGGATGTCTAGCAACATCCCAACCTCTTAAATTCCAGCCCCCTCATCCCTAACCATGAGAATCAAAACTGTCTCCAGACACTGTCAAACATCTATTGGGAAGACAAAATTGCCCACAGCGGAGAAACTGTTCTAGACTGCAATCTTACTTAATGCATTTTTATAATATTTGTTGTACCCCTACATTTAACAATTATATTTTCTTTAGTTAAATATAAGTCTCTAGTCTCTAGGCTATCCCAATGGCACCATGGGACCTATTTTCCTTACAGAAAAGTTGACCAGGTCAACACGCAGAATAAATTAATGTATTTATCAAGACACTACTTTAAAAGGAAATGTTTTAAAATCTTTTTAGACTATTTGAGATTTTTTTGGTTTGTTGTTATTTTATTTTGTCACATAAGACCTTAAGGAAAGTGAAGTATAAGACTAATAAAAGCCAGAAAGACACACTCGGTTTTGAGCTCATCTAAAAATACCTACTTAGAGAATGGCTTTGACTTTTCTGATAGTCATACATTTGGCATTGGTTCTCTGCAAGGCAAGCATCAATACTTTAAGATCATCTTGTAGGTCTCCTATCTCCAAAAGGGAATCAGAAAGCATTTTTCTCAATGTACAGCATAAATTTTAATATTAAATTTTATGTTAATCCTATTATTCACATCTCAATCACTCCTCATACTGTATTGAATTAAGGTCAGAAAGAATGTCCAGTTTTGCTTGTTTATAATATTAAGCATAGATTTGTTGAGTAAAAGATGCATAAATGAATGGAGAACAAAAATACACATCAAATCAAAAGAAAACATCCCTCTCACTATTACCGAACACCTTACGTAAGTCATTGCCCTGGACAAGTTTTACCAATTTAAATACCACAAAATCCTTTTTTTTCCCCCCAGAAAATTGTGATTCTTCACTAATATGCCTATTATTATCAGAATTTTTAGCATAAAACTTACCTGAAATTCTAAAATTTAAAACACTGAGATGAACACAAAATATTTGCCACACAATGGTAACAACAAATGTCTTCTACCTTTGAAAAGTGGGAATTATTTGGTAATTTGGGGTACAGTGACCACCACAACTTTTCTAGTTTTTAGTAACTGATACAGAAATTAATTAGTAAATAGCATTGTTTCACTTTTATCCAAGAATATAAAGTTCCTTTGTCTTGGCTTTTAAATAAGAATTCATTCATCAAGTATGCTGTAAAGAATAGTAACTTTTAGTAGGAGTGCTAAATTAATACCTTGGGATAAATATATATATATATTTATATTGGAAATGAAGGCTATATTTTGTTATTTGAGATATAAAATTTAGCACAGGAATGTTTTCTATTCTTGAAATGGTACATTTCAGGGAATAAATGCCTAATTTATTCTTCTGTCTCATAAAAGTCTACATTGCCTACGTTGCTATGCCTAAGTGGTGGCACTTTTGTGTTTGGGACGATTGAGTTACAACACCATAATGTCTACCACTTCCATGGCTGCCTCTTTAAGGCTGGGTTTCATGTCACTCATATTCTTTTTCTCCCACATCTGCCAGCCAGAAGCAGAAGATTCAGTGAAGGACACAGAGACCCTGGAAGATGACACAGTCATTGGGTACATATAAGGATGGTGACTGGGTTTTTGAGTAACTGGTGTGGGGAGGGTGAACCATGTATCCCCTAGTCTGCACTGAACTGAGATAGAGCCAAAAGAAGAAAAAAAAACATATTTTGTTTTAATACATCACAGAGCTGGGAGGGATATTTGCATTTGGGGGCTAATATAACTGTGATAAAAAATGCCAGTCTCAGACATTATGTGACAATACATATGAAAAAAGTAACAAACAGATGCACATATACATTTTTTAAAGTGTTATACTACCTCACGCTATGACCCAAATCATCAGGGAATATTTTTAAAAGACAGTTTTCTCATGAATTCCACATTAAAATCTCCAATGGTAGGATATCGAGGCTAACATCATTACTTTCTTAATCTATCAGAATAAATGAATACCTTTTGGGAGTTAGGCCAAATCTCCATGAAGCAGAATAACTGGAGTGTGTTTTATTGACCTTCTTAAAATTGCATTTATAAACTTGAATTTGAGACATACCAGGTAACATGGGAAGGATATTGAGATATTAGAAAATTGTTTTCATAGAAATGTAGAGTACTTTATAGGAGGAGACAGTTTTAGGACTCAATAACCAAGAATTATGATACTTTTTCTAATAATCTAGTTGTTTTGATACAATGGACATGGTAAAAAAAAATCGATGCTGATGATTCTTGGCTGAGTTTCACATATTCCTGGCAATATCTGGGGTGTGACAATATTAAAACCCAAGAATAAACACATTTTACATATTTCTGGAT